>VMDO01003643.1:0-139115 GCA_007922755.1 Pedetes capensis
GGCTCTCGTATACTTGTTCTAATTTTCTTCAGCTTCAGTTTGAATTTGCATATGAGAAGTTGATGGTCTGATCCACAGTCAGCACCTGGTCTTGTTTTGACATTTTGTACAGAGCTTTTCCATCGTCTCTTTGCACATATGTAGTCAATTTGATTTCTGTATGTTCCGTCTGGTGAAGTCCATGTGTATAGTCTCCGTTAATGATGTTGAAAAAATGTATTTGCAATGAAAAGGTCATTGGTCCGACAAAATTCTATCATGTGATCTCCAACTTCATTTTTGTCACCAAGACCATATTTTCCAACTACTCGGCCTTCTTTGTTTCCAACCTTTGCATTCCAGTCACCAGTGATTATCAGTATGTCTTGATTGCATGTTTGATCTATTTCAGATTGCAGAAGCTGATAGAAGTCTTCCCTTTCTTCATTTGTGGCCTTAGCTGTGGGTGCATAAATTTGAATAATAGTCATATTAACTGGCCTTCCTTGTAGGCGTATGGATATTATTCTATCACTGACAACATTGTATTTCATGACCGATCCTGAAATGTCTTTTTTGATGATGAATGCAACCCCATTTCTCTTTAGTTTATCGTTCCCAGCATAGTAGACCATATGACTGTCTGACTCAAAATGGCCTATGCCGGTCCATTTTAGCTCACTGATGCCTAGAATGTCAATGTTTATGCGATCCATTTCTCTTTTAACGATTTCTAATTTGCCTAGATTCATACTACGTACATTCCATGTTCCAATTATTAATGGATATTTACAGTTGTTCCTTCTCATTTTGAGTCGTGTCACATCATCACGTTGAACACCCTGGGGTTTTACTCCATTTCTGTCATCACGGTAGACTCTAGTTGGAGGAGGCAACTCTTCCCCAGTAGTCTTTTGAGTGCCTTCCAACCTGGGGGCCTCATTTTCCGGCTCTATATCTAACAGTGTTTCTTTGCTATCCCTAGGGTTTTCAATGGCTAGTTGTTTTGGGAGTGGCTCGCCAGGTCCTACTCCCTAGTCTGTCTTAGTCTGGAAGCTCAGCTGAAAACCTGTCCACCTTGGGTAACCTTGCTCATGTCTAAGGTTACAGTGGCAGAGCTCTCAGCCTCATCGCAACACGCAAGCCCCGACGGCAAACTGACAGACATGTGGGGGCTCTGATGGTAAAATAATTAATACAAGGATGCATATGTAGCATAAGAAAAAGAGAAGGAGAATAGAAAGAGGGAAGAGAGTAAAACAAGGAAGGAAGCAAATAAAAATTAAAAAAAAAAACCTCACGCATACACGCTCCCACCCACGTATAAAATCGCTTATAGTCAGGTGTGGTGGTATACACCTGCATTCCCAACAGCTTGGGGGCTAAGGCAGGAGGATCGCAAGCCCAAGATCACAGACAGTCTGTGCAACCCAGAGAGACCCTGCGTCAAAAAGTAAAAATATGGGCTGGGGGCACAGCGCAGCTTTCCGCCCACTTGGGAGACCACTTGGGAGAACCAAATCCTCTTGTCCTCTTGTGGGTGGGATGATATTCATCCCCCCCGGAGACAGTCTGTAGTAGGTCTGCCATGCATGGCAATTGCGCTCGAAACTGTTCTTATGGTGTCTAATTGTCCCGCAAGACTCTGCCAGAAAGGAGCACTCTGTCTGCGTGGTGCTCAGCCTCCTCCGCAGACCTCACCTTTCTCCACAGTGCAGTGGGATGATTTAGGATCCCCTCTGGTGTGTCTGGGGTCCAGGCATATGTGTGCCCGTATGTCTGTGGAGATTGCGTCTGCATGACTGTCCCGCCACAACAGGAGAGAGGGAGCCGCGTTTCAGCTCTGGATGTGTACTGCTGGCACTGGTTTCCCACCGCCACAACAGGAGGGAGGGAGCAATTCCGTGCAGACTCACCCGAAAACTTGCAGTTTGTGGCCCGTGGGCAGGGTGACAGTGTGATGTCAAGGTTGCATGCTGTGTTGGGTCCGGCTCCCGTGGGTGTGTGGGCAAAGTCCCCTCCGAGTCTCCAGGATTCTATCCTGCTGTCTGCATGAAAGCGAAATGGCAGAATGGCAGTCCTGCCACTGACCTCTGTGTAATTCTTCCTAAGCCAAATGCTCAATTTCAGTGTCCATCCAGTTTCATCGTCTGTCTCCCAATCTAAACTATCACTGTTTCTATCTATTCAATGTGAGTTCTAAACCCCTCATCGAGGCTTCCCTTTACTCTGGGAGAGAAGGCGTGTGTTATCTGTCCGCCATCTTGATTTTTCCCAATATAGAAGTAAGAGGCAGCTTTTGCTGAGAGGTTGTTCAAGACAACAAAGTACCCTAAACCTCAGAAAGCTGCTTACTCACCACTGTAGTCCACAATTCATGTTTGTTGGATAATTTGCTGATATAAAGCCAAAGCCCTTATCCTTTAAGACTATACAATAGTGTGCAGACTGTATCTGTCAACTTGACCATTGTATCTCCACCATATGTTAGAGAACGCATAGTGAGTGATAGATGAAGGAAAAAGGCCTGGCTATACTTCCTGTCCTCAAGTTCCATAAGAGTTTTATATATTCTTATATTAGTTCATTTATTTATTTTTGTTCAACTCAAATGTCTATCTGTTTCATACAAATAAAAATTCCCAGATTGAAATATATCAAAGAAGACTAAATTAAAGATGAAGATAATCCCCCAAATTGTACATCTGTAGAAATAACAAGAAAAAAGACAAAGAGACCATTAGAATTAATGGTTAGAATCTCAGCAGAATTCTTTGAGAGAGTAGTTTAATTACAGAAATAAAAACAAAATATAGATTTCAGGTTGTTAACAAATACATGGATGAGAAAAAAGAAAAAAATACATAAAAATACTGTCTACTCTTCTGAAAAGTTTGCTACAATGAGAAAGTAAAAAAATGGAATTGAAACATAACAATTTCAAATAATAATTAATATAGCTCTTTCTAAAAGAACCAGAAGTACAAGTAGGATGAATTGATTTTTTTGGTGTATATATGACATATGTGAATATAAGATAAATTCAGGGATTGATTCATTAATACAAAGGATATGAATAAAGAGTTGATGATATAGGCATGTAGAGAAATTTATTCTAAGAATACCTCCCCTATTATTTGTCATTCCTAACTCATTGATCTTGGGTCTGGGTTTTTGAAGTCACATACTAGAAATATCCTCTGCTATCTGTGATACCTGTGTGATTGATTACAGCATCTTCACACTGTGGGTATCCAACAGGCTTTATGGTATGAAACCATAAATATAGGCCTCATATTTTTCTCTAAAAATATCTATAGTTTGATGTAGTCTCTTATTAAATCTTTATATTTCTTCAGATTTTAAATTTATGATTCAGTCTTAGAAAATGGAATACTGTCTTAATCCTTGAAAATGCAAGTCCTCCAACTCAGTACTTAACTAACAAAAAGAATTTTAAACAGATGCAAGAATGGGAGGTTATTGATACACACTGAATTTTGAGCAAAAGCCATTCAGAAGAAATTGAAGCCTGAAAATATTTACAATAAAAACCTACTTCCTTTCCCAAATATTTGCTATAATATGTGTAAATGTTCTATTCTACATTTGGTAATAGTCAAGGCCCTTTCAAGGTTGTCTCTAAGAAATCTACTTAAAAATATCTGAAGTTCCACCAGGAGTGGTGGAGCACACTTAAAATCCCAAGAACTCAGGAGGCAGAGATAGAGGAGGATCAAGAGTTTGAGGTCAGAGGCAGGGTGCATAACCTAGCAAGACCCTGATTCAAAATAAAAAATAAAAATGGGCTAAAAGATCAGCTCAGTGGTAGAGTGCTTGCAAAGTGTATTCGAGGCTTTAGGTTTAGCCCCCAAACACCAAAACAAACAAACAAAACAAAACCAAAAAAAAAAACCCAATTTCTAAAGTTTAATACTGTCCTCTGAATTATAATTATTAATGCTTTGTTTTGCATAGGAAAAGATCTTCAAACACTTTTTCTTTGTTTATTCTCCCATTATCCAATGAAAGTGAAATTCAGTTACTAATAAATTCACCTTAAAACATGCATATGGTAAAAACTAACACAAAACCCATGGAACAAAATGGAAAACCCAGATATAAAGTCATGTACTCACAGCCTACTGATTTTTGATAGTAGTGCCAAGAACATACACTCAAGGAAGGGAAGTTTCTTCAATAAATGGAGCTGGGAAACCTGGAGATCCATACACAGAAGGATGCAAATAGAAACCTATCTCTTACCAAATACAAAAATAAAAGTATATCAAAAATCTAAGTGCAGTTCTTCAAACTACAAAACTACTAAGGGAACACATAGAGGAAACACTTTAAGACATTAGTATGGGCAAAGATTTTTAGGATAAGATCTCAAAGGCTTAAGCAATAAAAGCAATATAAAAAAATTTGTTGTTTTAGGTGCCCTGGAGTCTGACTCATAGTGAACCTCATAGGGTTTTCAATGGTTGATTGGGTAAACAAATAGATACATAAAACTAAGAAGCTTCTGTAAAGCAAAGAAAACATTCAGAAGACTGAAGCCATAGCCAACAGAAAGGGGAAATAATTTCAAACTATTCATTTGACAAAACATTGATGTACAGAATATGTAGAGAACTAAACTCAAGGATAACAACAACAATGACATAAGTAATATAATTACAAAATGGGCAAATGATCAGAATAGATGTTTTGCAAAAGACAATACAAATATGGCCAAAAAGTATATGGAAAGTGTTCAACATCTTAGGGAAATGCAAATCATAAAGATAATGACATCGCTTCATGTGGGTTAGAATGGCTGAATCAAAAAAACAAAAAGTTACAAATAGTAGCAAGGATGTTAAAAAAGAGAGAAGTCTTCACTGTTGGTAGGAGTGTAAATTAGTAAAGTCATTATGGAAAAAAGCCCAGAGGTTCCACAAAAAAACTAAAAATAAAATTACCATATGATTGAGCAGCCCGACTTGTTGTTAGATGCTCTTGAGTTAGGTCCAACTCATAGCCACCCTATGTACAAAAGAATGAAACACTACCTCACACTGTGCCGTGTGTGGCATTATTGTCAGTGCTTCTTTGCTATTCATAGGGTTCTCAATGGCTGAATGTCTCTGAGTGGGCTGTTGGGTCCTTCTCCCAAGCCTATAGCACCTGGTATTCACAGGTGGTCTCCCATCAAAGCATGAACCAGGACCAACCTTGCTTAGCTTCCAAGATCTGAAAAGGTCCAATGCCAGGGTGGCAATGCTGTAGACCCTGAGAAACCCCACTACTGGATATATATATCCAAAGGAAAAAATTAATATGTAAAAGAGATATCTGTACTCCTGTATCTATCACAGCACTATTCACAATAAATAAGACATTAAATCAGTCAAAGTGTCCACTGATATGTGAATGGATAAAGAAAATGTTGCATATGTACACAATGGAATATTCTTCAGCCATAAAAATAATGAAATCTCCTAAATCATGGCAACATGGATAGAATTAGAGGACATATATTAAGTGCAATAATCCAGGCACTGAAGGACAAATACCACACATTATCACTTGTGGGTGGAAGATAAAATAGTTTATCTTATAGAAGTTGAGAGCACAATAATGGGCATTGGAGGCTAGAAAGGGGAAGGAGAGAGGATAAAGAAAGATTGGAAAGTTGGTACCAAAATAGAGTTAGAAGGAATAAGTTCTAGTATTCTATAGCGTAGTAGAGTGACTATAATTTATAAAAATTTATTTATTATACCTCAAAATAACTGGTAGAGAGGAGGTAAGAGTTCCCCATACAAGGAAATGCTGATTTCCCTGATTTGAACATTATCTGCTGTATGCATGTATGAAATTATGACATTGGATTCCACATAAATATACAACTTTGTGCCAATTAAATATAAAATTTATAAAATGCATATGTTTTCTCCATTGACTGTGGAGTTAATCTTCCATTGATGCCAAAATAAAGGTTATGAAATCAAAGATAGCCTGTTCTGGGGAACAGCACATCAGAAATGTGAGGATAACAGTATCTTCAAGGAGGAAATGCAATAGCCCCCTGGAAATGCTTATTTCTTTCCACAATATGGGTTTCTGCCAGAGAACCCTAAAAGTCAACCAGGTCAAGTATGAATATAGATGTTAGGGAGTGGAGTTAACAAGTCTGAATGAATAAAGTAGGTGTTAGCAATGTACATGAGCATTTCTTCTTTATATTTTTAATGGTCAAGCCCCTCAGAAGATGGTCAGTGAAACAGAACTTTCTTACCTAACCCAACTACACCAAAGTCCCAAAATAAATGCAGTTACTGTTCTATTACACAGTAGATGAGTCATCTGACAAGAAAATAAAGCTAACATGAGAACCAAAGCTGAGGAGCACTGCTTGTAGGCTTTGTTCTAGAAAATTAATCTAAAAAAAAACCCAAAATATTTTTTTCAAATATGAGGAAATCAGTTAACTGCTATAAAAAGGGCAAAATTATTATGAACTAATCAAGATAGGTATTCATTTCTTTTTTATGTAGAAAACCAAGATGTTGGCAATTCAAACAGTTTTGTTCTTGCTATTCTGCTATCCTCAGTGTACACCTTCCATTTTATGGCCTATGACACATCTCCACTAGCTATTCCAATCATTTCTCCATTCTAAGTAAAAGGAGGGTGGAGAAGAAAATATGCTGTTCCTTTTAAAGGAGCTCAAAATACCAGTCATACTAACATGGAATTTGCCAGGTTTATACCTATGACCACAACTAGTAGCAAGGGAAGCTGAGACATGTATCAAATAAAAGTTCTAGTAATATGGAAGAAGGAGAGAATAGATAAGGAAGGAGGGGCAATTAGCAGTCTTTGACACAATCTCGTGTAGTTGATAATCTCTTCTTTGGGACAATACATACTAAAGGAGGTAACACTGCAATATATTGAAAGTGTCGGTGTTCTGTAAGGTCATCCTGCTCCTAAACTACTGTATTTGTGGCTAAATTATCTGTAACCAAAACCAAATGCTACAAGTATAGATGTCTCAGGCTAAAATGAACAGACCTAATTGTAAGATCTTAAATCATTATAATTTCATTTGAAGGTTTATAATAATTAAGATAGGGGCTAGGATTTAGCTCAGTTGGTAGAGCACTGCTCTGCAGTCTCTAAGGTCCCGAGCTCAATTCCCAGCACTGCAAAAATGGCAAAAGGACATGGCAATCCACTCCCAAGGCAATCCCGAAACAATCAATCATTGAAAACCCTATGAGGGTCTCTATGAGTCAGATACCGACTTGATGGCACCTAACAACAACAACAATAATTAAGATAAAGGAAAGAAAAAGACTATAGGTCAAACAAATAGCCAAATATGAGTTTGGTAAGTTTCCTCTTGCTGCTGGCCACACACAGTTAGAGTTTATCCTCTAACTATGTTGTATTATGAGTGTGTATATATGCACTCATACACATATGAAAATGTATATACACACATACACATATTTCATACACATATGAAAATCAATGCCATATCTATATATGACATAGATATATATCAATATAATTTCTAAATATTTATAGCATGTATTTATAAAGAACATTTTACTAAATATAAGTGTCAAAATCATTAATATAAAGGAATATTTTCATGCTATTAACATTACAGGATGTTTTGAAGATTATTCTTTCCTACATATAAAAAATTACAAAAAAGCTTCTATAAGAAAGATATAAAATCACCTAATTGCCTAAATAAATTTTCCTAATATTCCATTTAAATGTTTTTCATCCAGGTAAAATAAACGTGTACATTTGATATAAGTTTTTAAAAAATTTCTTGCCTTTCCCATCTCTGAGATCAAAAAAATAAAACAAATTATATGAAATAAAATAATCTTAATTATAAAAGAAGAGTTGCAAAATGATATACCTGAACAGTAACTTATTGCAAATTTTTACAATTTCTCTTTTTGGTTCAGAAATGTGTAGGCTTCACTATATCAGATGAAGGACTTGTATATAACCACACACGTGTCATTAACAGAACCCACAATAAACCTGTAAAAATTTTCCCTAAAGGAAAAAAAGGCAAAGGACATTGAATATTCATGGTACAGACAGGGAAAACAAAGGTAATATTCTTAATGCAAAGGAGGGCCCTGATTCAAACAAAACAAAAACTGGTTTCCCTTGATACAGGGGACTACAGAGAAAAGAAAAAGTATGTTTTATAAGTACTGATAAGGTAGGAAGAAGTACGGATTTTTCAAAGTATGGGAAATTTACAGTAGAATCTCTCCACATGGACTAAATATCCAAGGTAAAGACTATGAGAACTAAAATGATTGTCCTTGTCCCAACTCCCAGGAGCAACATAAAAGGCTACCTTGGTGTTTCGTCGAGAAAGAAAAAGATAAGGGAAAAAATCTGTTGCTGAGAATATTGGTTTTAACACAGATTTACCCCCCAGACAAACACAGACGGTTGGATAGTGAAATACATGCAATGAACATAGTTTCAGTTGACCCACACTGGGAGCATTGACAGAAGTCTCACAGGGAAGCAAATGTTAAGATTCTCTGGAGCCTGGCACACTTCTCCTAGCCCTCCAAAATAGGCAGAAATATTTTCCCACAGGAACTGATGAGTAATGACAAGAAAAAAAAGAAAAATTGACATAAATGAGAATGAGCAAAAGCAAACTCTCTTAATATGTAGTCACTTGAATTATCAGCAAGAATTATAAAATTATGATGCATATGCCACAATGTGGTTTCAAGTGCCCATAGGTAAGCAAAAAACTTAAGTCTATATAGCAGATTTGAAGAATTGCTGGAATGTAAGATATAATTCTTTCATTAAATGGATAATTGGGCAATGGTTGAATTAATTATGTGGAAGAAAGACCACAGATCAGAACAAATCATTTTAAATACAGTAGCAAGAGATGAAATTTTGGAAAATGGATGGTCTCATACATATTTATTCTAGAGTCTCATAAGAAAAGAGACAAAAAGATATTGTCAAGGCAATACCTGAAGAAATAATAGCCAATACCTTTTTGGGAATTGAAGGAAGAACAGTCTACAGATTCAAAACGATCAAGAAATATAAGCAAGATAAATTTTAAAAAATTAAATGCTAACATGCCATAGTAAAATTGCAGAAAACAGAAGATAATCAAATACTTTTAAAAACATGCATTAGAAAAAAATGAAAGGCAGATTAATTTTAAAGAAATGGGATTAAAACTCCAGCTAACTTATCAACAGCAATAATGAAAGCTGAAAAATAGTGGAATGCTTCGAGGAATGTACTAAAAGAGAACAAAATAACAAAAGTGATATTGCCCTAAAGGTAATTCTGTGTTCAATTTTAATTATTTTGTTCAAAATATAGATAAAATAATGATATATTAATACAAACAAAACAGATTTTTGTCAACCACTAAACCTCAATAAGGGAAATTTAAACAGTTGTATATATGGAAAATGAAAATCAAGTCTAGACAATTCTAAGAAGCAAGAAGAAAGAAAGGAAATTTATAAACAGGAAATAAAATATAAAGGGACATTGACTTTTTAAATTGGTAATAAAGTTTAGTAATGATTTTTTTTAATTTCATGATTGAATTAAAATACCAGACAAAATTTAAAGAAAAAAACATAATTATGAAATGTTGAGAGCATTACTTTTTTGTTTTATTTTGTTCTTGCAGTACTTGGGGGTTCAACTCAGGGCCTCACACAGCTTTACAAGAGCTCTACCAGTGGGCTGCACCTCCAACCCATTTTATTTTTTTATTCTGAGTAATGCAGGATACCTCTGGCCCACTTTCAATTCTCCTACCTCTGCCTCCTGAGTCACTGGAATTACAGGCATGTACCACTACACCCAGGTAGAGGATTACTTTTAAGTCATTTTTAAGATAAACATGTTTAGAATTAATAAGAAAAATTAGCAAAATTTCTGTATAAAAATCAATAGTGTTTCTCTCTTCTAATGGCTAGGAAATTGAATCTTAAAAATCTGTATATGTATATAAGCTATGTTGTTGTTGTTAGGTGCCGTCGAGTCGACTCTGACTCATAGAGACCCTCATTGGATTTTCAATGGCTGACTGTTTCAGGATTGCCTTGGGAGTGGGTTGCCACGTCCTTCTCCCATTTTGTGGTGCTGGGAATCGAACTCAGGACCTCAGAGATTACAGAGCAGCACTCTATCAACTGAGCTAAATCCCAGCCTGATATAAACTATAATAGCATTAAAAAGTATGTGGAAATAAATCTAACAAAAATATGGACAATACCCCATGAAAGAAAAAATACATACAATGCATACAATTACAACAAAGTTGTCAATTGTCCTCAAATTCATCTATATATTCAGAAAAAAATGGACATAAAATCTTAGCAAGTATTTGAAAAAAAAAAAAAAAACAAACTGGTTCCCAGATAGGGAACCAAATTAATATGGAAGATACTACAAAAAAGAGCTAGTTTTAGAAATAATCATACTGACCATTAAATGTTACTACTAAATTATAATAATTCAGGTAGTATGGTATTGATATGGAAATAGACAAATGGGCCAGTAAGAGTAGAAAACCCAATCCCCTTCCTATTTGGCCTAATATCAATGATCAGGTTTGCAATTATTTTCCTAACAGTTTAACTTTTTGATAAATATTCTGTTCTTTGTGAATTGTGGTATTCATTTGATATAATCATTTTATCATTGTTCACATGATTTGTGTTCTACATTTTCCATTTTGTTCATATAAACATTAGCAAAATGTTCCATTATTAAGATATATTTCATTTACTAGGTTATTCTATATTAAGCATTTGGGCTATTGCCAATTTTTAAATATAATTAATCTGGTTCTGAACATTTTTTATACAAGTTATTTTCCTTTGTTGTCCTATTTCCTATCAGTAAAAGATGTACCTACTCAAAGTTATTTAGATTCAGCTGCTTTTTAATTCTAGCACCATGGACTATTTAGATAAACCAAACTTTTTTGCTTGTTTCTTCAATATAACATTAAATGTGTTACATATATTTATATGTTAACAGCAAAACCATTCATTATTTTGAATGATATAGTATGCATTTTATTTCCTGCATATAGAATAGTTTTTCAGGGATGATAACTTCTCCTGCCCCCACTTCTCTTTTTATAGGATTATGGTGTTAAGATGACAAAGAGAGAACAGGAAAACAACTAGGAAAATACATTCTTTGTGATTGTAAAATTTCCATGAAAGTTCTTTTAAGTGGCATTTGCACACATTTTAGAAATTTTGCCCCCCAAAAATAATTTAAAATACAAAAAACCTCCTACTGTAGCTAAAATAGCAAAGGACTAAGAAGTAACTAAAATGAAGTATTCAAAATCTTATGTATTTCATGGATTATTGTGGCAAACTAAAAAATACATAATATAGGAAAATGTTTATTTCAAACAAAGTATATACAACTCACAATTTTTAAAAGTATATGATCATTACAATAAATGAAGCTATTTTAAAATCATAAAATTGAGATTTCTAGTGTAAAATGGCAGATTAGAAGCAGTCTCTGTGTGATGTGATAAAACAAAAAAGTCAGAAGAGGGAGTGGATTCTATTCTAAAGAGAGAAGTCCTGGAAAAACACAGAAACCACAGATAGTGAAATGATCCCAGGGTACAGAACAGAGCTGAGTTTCAAGAGGGACTGAGAAGGACACATCTCCAGTCGCGGCTCCCGGTGGGTAAGGGGCAGGGAGGCCTCATACAAAGAGGTAAACCAGATAGCCCTGGAGAGAGGGCTGGCAGTCTCACAGGACAAGCCCAGAGTCCTTGAAGCCCTTGGACTCTCTTGGGGAATCTGATGAGACAGGGGCTTTTCCTGACCGGACAGGGGTTGAACAGTGGAGAAGAGGATCATTTCCCCACGTTCTATGTCTCAGAGGGCCAAGAACCCACACCATCTTGAGAGAGAACCTATTGTGTGAGACTGAGCTACCCCAGGGTCCTGAAAAAAAAAAAAAGATTAATCACTGGTGCAGAGCCTGGGGGTGACCCACCACAACTCCAGTGTGTGTGACAGCTACAGTTGGCAGTTATAGTGAAGAGGAACTTGAGATGCTGACACACTAAGAGGTTTAGGCAGCAGGAGGCTGAGAAAGACAATCAGAAGCTAACCCCAACCCCCAAGGAGAGATGACTATCTCCTGAGGGGAACTTCAGTTGACCCTGATTCATGGTTAGATAAAAAGACAATATCTCT
This sequence comes from Pedetes capensis, assembly GCA_007922755.1. Classification (NCBI taxonomy): domain Eukaryota; kingdom Metazoa; phylum Chordata; class Mammalia; order Rodentia; family Pedetidae; genus Pedetes; species Pedetes capensis. Next base: position 12,258 of record VMDO01003643.1, read on the forward strand.
AACAGACCACCACCTACACCTATCCAACTCCACTATTAGAGGTCATACATAGAAAGAAGCTGCCCCTGTACTTTTTTCTTTCTTTTTTCTTTTTTCTTTTTTCCTTATTCCTTTTCCTTTTCCTTTTTCTTTTTCTTTCTTTTTCTTTTTCTTTTTCTTACTGAGCTGGGGATTGAGCCCAGGGCTTTGCATAGGGCAAATGTTGTACAACTCTGCAGGATCCTCAGCCCTTTTCTTATTTTTGCTGTGACACGGGATCTCGTTGAATTGAACAGGCTGTCTCTGGCGTGGGGTGTAAGATCCTCCTGCCTTAGACTCCCAAGAAGTTGGGGCTGCAGGGATACAACATGGTCTCTGGCTCTTTTTAAACTTTTTTTTTCTTTTCTTCTCCTTTTCAGTGTTAATTATTGTTTCTTCATTCCCCCTTTTCTAATGTAATTTTTATCTTCTTTTCTTTTAGCTTTCTTTTTTATCTTTTGCTGCCTGTGTATCTCTCTTTTTCTATTTACTATACTTTTATTATCATTTTTACTATATTTTTTACAAAAAGAAATCTCTTAGGCTTTTTATCTCGAATTGCTCTGCTTATGCTTACCTACTTCTTTTGATACACTTTTCTTTATAATGCAATAGTTTCTATTTTTTTAATCCTTTGTTCTTTTCCCTCCTTCTTCCTAACATTGATTTTCCTTCTAGATCTTATTGCTTTCTTTCACCTAACCCTTTAGGCACCCTTCTTTCTCCTCTTTCTCTTCCCCACCTCTTCTTAGTTCAGGCAATTATTATTTTTACCTTCACCCTAAATATTTTGTAACTTCATGTTGTTGTTGTTATTGTTGTTGTTGTTAGGTGCCATCGAGTCGGTATCCGACTCATAGCGACCCTCACAGGGTTTTCAATGGCTGACTGTTTCGGGATTGCCTTGGGAGTGGATTGCCAGGCCCTTCTCCCATTTTTGGGGTACTGGGAATTGAACTCGGGACCTTAGAGACTGCAGAGCAGTGCTCTACCAACTGAGCTAAATCCCAGCCCCATTGTTATTAGGTGCCATCAAGTACGGTCTCACTCACAGCAACCCTATGTACAACAGAAGGAAACACTCCCTAACACTGTGCCATGCTCAGCACTATTGTCAGTGCTTCTCTGCTATTCAAAGGGTTTTCAATGGTGGATTGTTTTGGGAGTGGGTTGCCAGGTCCTTCTCTCTACCCTGGGAATATCAGGAGCTTTCCCACCCAAGGACTAACCAGGCTGACCCTGCATAGCTTCTGAGATCAGGTGGGATCAGATGCCAGAGTATTATGGCTGCAGAGTTGTAACTCTTCATAACTTTATATTGTTGGTGCCATTCTCTGTTCTGTGAGCATTGGTGGTAGTAGTTGGCTTTAGCTGATTTTTTAAATTGTATTTCTATATCTGCTTTGTTACAGTGGTTTGCCTTCTCCTGCAGAGTGTACTGATGATAGCAATCTCAAGAGAAAGCCACTTACTAGAAGATTTCCAAATCAAATGGAAAGAGGTACCCGTCCCTACAGATGCACAAATCCCAAATCAGAAATACAAGAAACAGGCAAGATGGCGCAGGCCTGTAATCCCAGCGGCTCAGGAGGCAGAGGCAGGAGGATTGCAAGTTCGGAACCAGAGGCAGTCTGCGTAATTTAGCGAGACCCTGTGTCAATAAGTAAAAAAATTGGCTGGGGGCACAGCTCAGTGGTCCAGCACTTAAGAGAGCATGCAAAGACGAGGCCCTGGGTTCAACCCCCACTACTGAAAAAAAAAAAAAAAAAAAAAAAAAAAAAAAAAAAAAAAAAAAAAAAAAAAAAAAAAAAAAAAAAAGAATGAAAGAAATACAAGAAACATAAAAATGTAACACAATACATCTCTTTCAAATGACCATAATTTTTTAATTACTGAAGCCAAAGATAATAAAATCATAGAAAAGTCAAAGAATTCAAATCCTACTGGTAAAAGTGATCAATGATTTTAAAGAGGACACAAACAAGCAAACAAATGAAGTAAGAAAATCAATACAGGACCTAAATCAGAAAGTCACCAATGCAGAAGACAAAGTCAGCAAAATGGATGAGAAATTCAGCAAGAAAATTGAGATTTTGAAAAAGAAACAAACAGAAATGTTAGAAATAAAGAATTCAATAAATCAAATTTAAAAAGAATGAAAAGTATCACCAACAGACTAGATGAAGCGGAGGACAGAATTTCTAGCATGGAAGACAAGGTTGAGGAAATACTCTATTCAGATATCAACAAAGAAAAATAAAAGGAACATGACCACAGCTTCCAAGAACTCTGGGACATAATTAAGTGACACAAACTAATAATCCAGAGGTAAAAGAAGCTGAAGTAAAAACTAAAGGCATAAAAAACTTGCTCAGTTAAATTTTAACAGAAAAATTCCCAAATCTGAGGAAAGAAATAGACATTCAACCACATGAGGCAATTATAACACCAAACAAACATGACTAGGAAAGAACCTCCATATGACACATTATAGTTAAAATTCCAATTCTAAAGAACAGAGAAACAATATTATAAGTGACAAGAGAAAAAAACACCAATTCACTTCCAAAAGCAAACCCTCGCAGCACAAACCCTAAAACCTATGAAAGCATGGAATTATGTATTTCAAGCCCTAAAAGTAAATAATTGCCAAACAAGATTATTATACTTATCAATTATCACTTAAAACTAAAGGACAAATAAAGTCCTTCCAAGAAAAGTACACACTAAAGAAACACATGATCACCAAGCCAGATTTGTAGAAGACACTTAAAGGAATCTTACATGTACATGAGGAAGAAAGACAGTCGCCACTATGAGAGTATAGAGAAGGATAAATTTCACAAGAGGAACAAATGAACTAAAGAGAACTAGGAAAGAATCCATCATGAGTAACTTGAAAAAACAGCAAGCCCCAAATATTAATAAGAAAAAAGAAAAGAATGAATAGTATATGAATCAACCAGGAAGACACCAAACAAAATGACAAAAACCAGCAAAGCACTATAACCCTAAATATAAATGGTCTTAACTCTCCAATAAAAGACATAAATTAGTAGATTGGATTAAAAAACAAGATCTAACAATTTGTTATCTGTGAGAGGTTTAGGTTTAGAGAAACAGACCTGACTGGCAAAGACATTCACAGACCGAAAGTAAAAGGATGCAAAATGATATACTAAGCTAGTGGAAGCTGAGAGAGACAGAGAGAGAGAGAGAGAGAGAGAGAGAGAGAGAGAGAGGAAGAGAGGGGAGGAGATATCCTTATATTAGACAAAGTAGATTCCAAGTTAAAATTATTTCAAAGAGATAAAGAAGGTTGTTGTTGTTGTTGTTAGGTGCCGTCGAGTCAGTATCCGACTCATAGCCACCCTTATAGGGTTTTCAACGGCTGACTGTTTCGGGATTGCCTTGGGAGTGGATTGCCAGGTCCTTCTCCCATTTATGCAGTGCTGGGAATTGAACTCAGGACCTCAGAGACTGCAGCGCAGCACTCTACCAACTGAGTTAAATCCCAGCCCCGTAAAGAAGGTACTACATATTAATGAGAGCAATCAATCATGAAAATATAACAATTGTAAATATATATGCACCAAATATCAGAGCACCTAACTTCATTTAAAAAGAAAAAAGAAAAAGAAGCCAAGCGCTGTGGTACAAACCTGTAATCCCAGTAACTCTAGAGACAGAAGTACGAGGATGGCAAGTTCGAGACCAGAGGCAGTCTGCATAATTTAGTGAGGCCATGTCTCAAAAAGTAAAAAAAAAAAAAAAAAGGGGGGGGGGCTTGGGATGCAGCTCATTGGTACAGCACTTGCAAACCATGCAAGTTCAAGGTTGTTGGTTCAACCCCCGGTACAGAAAAAAAAAAAAAAACAATACTTCTGGACTTAAAGGGACCAGTACAGATAAAATAATAGTTAATGACTTCATCATCCCATTCTCGTCAATAGGTAAAACATCCAGACAAAAAAATCAACAAAGAAACCTCAGAGTGAAATAGCAGAATAGTTCAAATGGACTTAATTGATATTTACAAAATATTCCATCCAAAAACTACAGAATACACGTTTTCCTCAGCAGCCCATGGAGATGTTTCTAAAATAGACCACATTTTAGGCCATTAATCAAGTCTTAACAAATATGCTGTTGTTGTTGTTGTTAGGTGTCATTGAGTCAAATCTATTCATAGAGACCCTATGTACAACCTAACAGGGCACTACCCAATGCTTTGCTATGCACATGATCTTTTTGTTGTAGCCCATTGTTGCAGCCACCATGTTTCTTCTCACTTTCGGAAGTGCCATATTAGCAAAAGGAGGTCCCAGGGGCTTTACTCCATTCCTTTCATTAAGGTCAACGCTACTTTGAAGAGGCAACTCTTCCCCACTCATTTCTTAAATGTCTTCCAGCCTGGGGGGCTTATTTTCTGGCACTATATTTAACAGTGCTGCTTTGCTATTCATAGGGTTTTCAATGGCTAATTTTTTCAGGAGTTGCTATTGGATCCTTCTCTGTAGTCTGTCTTAACCTGGAAACTCAGCTGAACCCTGTCCACCATGAGCGGCCCTGCTGGTATTTAAAATACCTGTGGCATAGCTTTCAGCATCACAGCAACATGGAAGTCCTCATAGTATGACAAGCTGACAGACACATGGGGATAACCAATATAGAAAAATTGAAATAATTTTGTGCATCTTATTGGACATAATGGAATAAAGCTTGAAACAAACAGTAAGGGAAACTATAGAAATACACAGAGACTGAACAAAACACTCTTAAATGATCAATGAGTCCTTGAAGAAATCAATAGCACAGGAATCAATAGCAAGAATTTACAAATAAGAATGTTTGAAGTTAAAAAGGTTTTGCACAGCAAAGAACACAATTATCAGTGAAAAAACAGCCTACAGCATGGGAGAAAATCTTTGGAAGCTACACATCACACAGATGATTAATATCTAGAATATATAAAGAACTCATAAAATTAAACAACAAATAAGCGACATACCCAGAAAAAAAAAATGGGCAAGTGAACTGAAGAGAGGGTTATCAAAAGAAGAAATACAAATGGCCAAGGATCATATGAAAAATGTTCAACACCCTTAGGCATCAGGAAGTGCAAATCAAAACTACATTGAGATACAATTTCACCCCAGTCAGAATAACTAGCATCATCAAAACATACAATAACAAATGCTGGTGGGGATCTGAGTAAGGATCTCTTCTGCCCTGATGGTGAAAATGCAGTTTGGTTCAGCCACTATGGAAAATGTATGGAGGACCCTCAAAAACTACAAACAGAACTTCTATTGTGTTGTTGTTGTTAGGTGCTGTCTATTCAGGCACGACTTATAGTAACCCTATGTACAACAGAATAAAACACTACATGACACTGTGCCATACCTGGCATTATGTCAGTGCTCCACTGCTATTCATAGGGTTTTCAATGGCCAATTGTTTCAGGAGTAGTCTGCCAGTTCCTTCTCCCATTTTTGTGGTGCTGGGGATTGAACCCAGGGTCTTAGAGCATGCAGAGCAGCACTCTACCACCTGAACTGAACCCCAGCCCCTTATGACTCAGAAATATCACTCATGGTTATATACTGGAAGGAATAAAAGTCAACATACCATAGAGATATCTGCTCATCCATGTTTGTAGCAGTGCTATTCACAATAGCCAAGATATGGAATCAACCAAAGTGTCCATCAGTAGATCCATGTATAAGAAAATTATGGCATATATACATCATGGAGTTTTATCCAGTTATAAAGAAGGACAAAATTATGGCAGTTGTTGGAAAATGAATGGAACTAGAGATCATCATTTTAAACAAAATAAGCCAGACCCAGAAAGACAGCATCACATATTTCCTCTTATATGTGGATGGTAGATTTCAACATATATTCAATATTAAGATATATAGCCCCTGAAAGTAAAAGAGACCTATGTAGGGAAAGATTGTAAACTGAAAAGAAGAGGTAAGGGGCAAGAAGAAAGGGGAGAAAAAGGAAAAGAAAGGAAATACCACATATTTTGTCCATAAAGCAAAATCTGGATGTAGATAGATAGATAGACAGACAAACAGAGTGACAGAGATATACACAGAAACAAAATAAACAAATAGAAAGGAGACCATTGGTAGGGAGGGAGGGGATGAGAGAGGAGAGTCCTGAGAGGGTAACGGAAGAGATGAACATAAACAGTGTACAATGATATGCATGTATGGAAACACCACAATGAAACTCATTAAGTTGTACATTAAAAATTACTGATAAAAAATAAATAAATAAATTTAGCATTTTACTTCTTGGTTAGAGAGTCATGTTTTTTCCCCCACAAGTTTCTAAACTTCCAAAATTCTCTACGATATACATGGATCCCCTACTTTAATAATATAATTTTTTACTAACTTACCTTGATTTATAACTCTTCGTCTTATTTAATTTTTCAAAATTAAATTCTGAGAGATCTTCATAAGAGGAAGGTATGTCTCCAAATTCATTATTCATACGTGATTTGCTAAAAGGCATGGTTATAGATCATAAATGAACCTAAAAAATATTAAATTTATGTTAGAATACAAATTTATTCACAATGCTAATATTTTTCATGCAAATTCATGATTTGTGAAAAAAGGGTAGCAAGAAGTAAATTCAGGATTAAGAGCAGCTTTTTAAGGAACAATTTAAATTAACTCACACATGGGAATCAAACCTAGCTTTGCTCCTCAAACCCATATGCTTCCTATTATATTACTGTAAAAGTTTACCTTTTCATATAATACCTAGTCTTCATTATAATTTAGCAGTTTTATTAGCAAAACCATTGAAATAATGTGTAGTAGCTACATAACCAGATCAATGGATTTAGCTCACTGTTCTTTGCCTCAATTCCCACACCTGTAAAATGGGGTGGTATTCCCTTACAGAGGTCCTATAAGAAATAAATAGGTCACGATATGTAAATTTCTCAAAATACAGCCTGGTATATAGGAAGCTTAAGGTCTTGTTGTCATTACTAGACATTGTTTTCTGTTTTTAAGGTAATCAATTTGTTAATTACCTTAAAGAGAGAAATAATTCTTTTTATTTTTTGGAGGGGGGGTACTGGGGAGTTGAACCTAGTGCCTCACGTGTACTTTTTGCAGCACTTAACCACAGAATTGTATTGCTAGCCCATTTTCCACTCTGTGTCTTGAGGCAGGGTCTCTGATGAAATTACGCATGCTGCCTGTGGCCTTGGGCCTGTGATCCTTCTGCCGGTGCCCTGCAAGTCGCTGGGATTAAAGGAATATACCACCACAACCAGCTGAGAAATAACTCTTTTTTTTTTTTTTTTTACTTTTCTTGTCTTTTTGCCATTTAGATTATGCTTTCTCAGCTTGTCCTAGCTCCCACATTTCTTTCTCTCATGAAGAATATCTGAGTATATCATATGAGTGTAGGACCAAAACTGGGCCGTATTACTTGCGGTTAGTGGGATATTTAATCAGCAAATTGAAGTAATGGAACTGGTATTCATATTTGTACTAAATTATTTTCCATTTGATTGTCAAGATAGCGAAATTTAAAAACTGATCATTTATATCTGTTAATACTGTAGCAGAAAACAGAGGGTAAATTCAAATAAGAAACTGAAGGAAGGGATTGTATCAAAAGACATGGGCAGATTTATATGGGAGGGTACAATTCTCAGGGGCTAGCAGGCAGGGTGTGAATTCTTACTGTCATAGGACTGAAAGACAAGAGAGGCCCAGAAAGCAGAGATGTGGGAGAGGGTGCTTAATGAACAGCATTGTCCCATGGTGGAGAGATGCTGCCCTCTGACCGGAATCCTGGACAGTAGAAGTGCTCATCTCACTCTCCTCCCACACTCCTTTGCAGTCTTCTGCCTCTACTTACCACCAGCTTAGCTACACCAGAAGCAGAAGGCACAGGACACAGTGGAGAAGGATGGAAAGTGGATCTGAAGTGCAGTGGGAAAATATGCAGCACAGCATGGACCATAACAAGTGTATAGCAAGGTCAGCTTCTAATGATATACATTCATTAGAATGTAAAGCAAACTGATTTTTAAGTCAGAAGCTGTGCTGAGGTGTAAATGGGGATGCTGTTTAGAATAGGCCTAAATTTAGTGTACAATATAAGCTATTATCAATCAGAATTAATCTTTTCAGAGGTATATCTTCCATAACAGCTAACAATATCACACTGGATATTTCTACTTTAAAGAACACTCAGGGAAACAACTACAAATTCATATCAATAAATTCATGAGAAGGTATACTTAAACCCAGACAGCCTAAAAGAACAGCAATAATAAAGAAGCAGAAATATACAAAAGTGTCAATTTGATAAATCTCTGAAAATTTGGCAAGTAGTTATTGGGAATCATATAAAATTAAGATACGCTATTTAAGTAAACACAATGTTTTCAAAAGAAAGCAAAAAAAACAAAAAAACAAAAAACAAACAAAAAAAAACAAGCCTCTAAGAGCAGGCACACCTTTCATAAAATGTTGCATATTTCAGAAACATTATTTAGGAATATGAATCTGAATCAGCCATACTTTTAGATTAATTACTTTAAAAATTTTGTAATGGATGGAAAGGAAAAAGTACAGGGAGAAAAAAATAATTGAAGAGAAACCGAAAGCAAAGTGGTCTTTGTGTGCATTATGCTAGACATGTTGACTTAGAGGTTTAAACTGTTTCCTGAGCTATTTCACAGGGTTCACTATGATTAGTCACATTTCTTATACTTTCAAGAAGCTAGAGGTTAATTATTTTAGATCATTGAATGTATTATCCAAAGATTATTCACATCTGCTGGCAATTATGTTAAATATCTACACCTTCTGCTCAATATGTTATTGTTGTTAGGTACCATTGAGTTGAGTCATGTCTGACTCATAGCAACCCATATAGGGTTTTTAATGGCTGAATGTTTCTAGGGATTATTTTGGGAGTGGGATGCCACATCCTTCTCCCATACATAAGAGTTACTCAAAAGCCTATTGAAGAGATTCATCCAGATTGATGAGGGAGAAAATGTCAAACTGCTGTAAAAGTTTCTAACTTACTCCCTATTTCTGGCTTATCTTGGAAATCCTATGAATAGTAGATAGCTGATACTTATTTGTAAACCACTACTTGAGTTAGTGTTTGGATGTACCAGAGACACCATTTGTGTCCTTTACTATGTTTTCTTGATTAGGACTGCTTTTAACTAAGAGTAATAAAAACAGTAACCAAACAATCTCAGATTTCCAAAAAGAAAAAATGAATGCCTTCAGAAATATTTCCCATATGATGCAAAAATTAAAAACTCAGTGGGGTACATAAAAAAGGAAACCAAGATTTAAAATGATTTTGGGCTCCTAAAACTATCAAAATACATAATCTGAAATGTTACCAACTTCCAGAAAACATTTAGCCATTTTCTAAAAGTATTCTTCATTAAATTGTCAGTAGAATCCCAAATTTGAAACTATCAGTAAAGGAATTTATATTATTATTAATATTGCATATGCAAGAGAGCCTTGGTACACTGTATATTTTGAGATTAATTTTCCAACTCTCATGTAAAGTATAAAAAAATCTGGGAAATGTAAGCATTTAAATATTTTTAATGTGTTGTTTTAGAGTTATTCTAATTTATGTCATCTAGTTTTTATTTTTAACATAAAGTAGAAAACAAAAAGTTATCAGAATTTTGATGAATGTGTTATAATTTTCTCATGATAAGCTTCATTAGACTTTTCTGTCAAGAAAGGATGGAGCTTTTGTGAATATGGTAATGGTAATAAACTACAAAATGATAGTATTACTCCAAAGAAATAAGAAGCCAAAAGAATTTTTACTCTCTCTTTTAGGAGTATCATATTGAATTTGATTTTTTAACTGCTGAAACAAAAGTATGTTCTTTCTGAACATGTACTGTCTCAAAAAGCAATAATCATGCTTTAAATGCCATTTATATAAAGCATAAAGAAGTTCAGAACTGAAAGAATTTTGGAAGAAAGTATTAGATTGAAAAGCCAGTAGAAGAAATATTAATTCTCCTTAGCTTCTCACAATACAGGACTTTGTTTTGCTAAGGCAAAAAAATGTATTCAATTTTCAAGATAGTCAAACACTGCATTAAAGATGTTTTCTTGGAAATGTTGATTGATTCTATAGCATAGGTAGTAGCTCACATGCCACTTTCTAATGACAGCATAATGCAATGTATTCAATACTAGCTGACAATATGAAAAACAAACTCATAAAACAAATAACTTTTTCATATCAACTTGATATATGGATATCGCTAACATTGGGAATTGTTTTACTATATTGTAATTTGAACACTTAGTAATATAAAGTATACAGCAATACCACACTGGTGTCTGATTTCATCACACCTCAGAAGCTAAGTAGGGTCAGGTCTGGTTAGTTCTCAGATGGGAGATCACCTGTGAATATCAGGTACTATAGGCTTAGGAGAAGGACCCGGCAGCACACTCCCCAAACAATCAACCATTGAAAACCCTATGAATAGCAGAAAAGCACTGATAGTGTTTTCTTCTGTTGTAGATAGGGTCCCTATGAGTCAGACCCAACTAAAGGGCACCTAACAACAACAAAGTGATACAAACATAGAATTATTGTATTAGCATCATTTCTTACAAACATAATTAGCACTGAATGGTAGAAAATTAGGAAATGGTGCATTATTTTTAAAAATTACTAATATTAGGTTTCATGTAAGAGATTTGCAATGATAGGTAATTATTGTGGAGTAGTTACCCAGGTTTACACTAGAATGTCTCTAGAAACAGAAATATTTTCCCAAGCAAAAATTTAAAACAATGACAAATGAAAACCAAAACCAGAACAAACAAAAACAAAGCAAAATGAATAAGCAAGAACAGAAAGAACACTGACCTCAGTCCTGCATTTCATGGATCTGACTTCTGTCAACCATGTGGATAAGAAGTACATCACCTACTAGACTATCCAGGTAAAGAACCCAGATCAGCTGGAAACTTATCTTCCCCAGTTTTATTGGGATATAACTAACAAAAGTTATATATATTAATGATATTTAATGTGATGTTTTGATATATATATATATATATATATATATATATATACTGTGAAATGATCACCACAATCAAGACAACTAAAATAGTCACCTCATATAGACAACATTTGTGTGTTGGGAGGGGGTGAGTACACTTAAGATTTTTCTCTCTTAGCAATTTTCATGTATACATTATTATTAGCTATCGTCACCATCCTGTATAATAGATATGTAGAAATTATCCATCCTGATTTTTGTGTCCTTTGGCTGAGAGCTCCCCATTTCCACCCTGTCACCACAGCCCCTGACAACCACCATTTCTACTCTCTGCTTCGAGTTTGATTTTTAAAAATTCTACATATAGGTGAGATCACATAGTATTTGTCTTTGTCTGTCTTAGTTTAATGTTCTTTAGGCCCATACATTTGGTCACAAATGAAAGAATTTCCTTTCTTTTTTAAGGCTATCAAGTCAACAATATGGATATACTTGGAGATCCTTATGTTATGTGAAATAAGCCAGATACAGAAAGACTACTACATAGTCTCACACATATGTGCACCTAAAAAAAAAATGATCTCATAGAAATTCAGAGTGGAATTGTAGTTACCAGAGGCTGGAAAGAGTAGACAATGGAGATGAATGGAGGAAAATGGATGCTGCACTTGGACAAGAAGAAGAAGTTCTAATATTCTATTGCACAGTAAGTAGTATACTTAGTGATTGTGTACTTTTATCTTAAAAAGGTAGAAGAAACAACTTTGAATGTTTTGTGATAAAGAAATCCATCATAAATATTGATGGATTTATACATGTATTAAAACATTGCATGTTGTTGTTAGGTGCCTATATATATATATATATATATATATATATATATGTACATATATATATATACTTTATATGTTTTTATTTATCAGTTAAATTTAATGTAAATTAAGAAAGGAGTTTCTAGGAGAATGTGGAGAAAAGAAAAATTTTATATACTATTGACAATAATGTAAATTGGTACAGTCAGTATGGAAAACAGTATGGAAATTCTTTAAAAAATTAAAAATAAAGCCAGGCATGATGGCGCATGCCTATAATTCAAGCACTTGGGAGGCTGAAGCAGGAGGATCACTGCAAGGTTTAGCCCAGCCTGGATTACACAGTGAGTGCTAGGTCAGCCAGGATTCTGTCTCAACCTCCACTCCCCGTTCCTCTCCGCCCCCCCAAAAATAAATAAACCAAAGTAGAACTACCATATGATCCAGCAATCTCACTTCTGGGTATATATCCAAAGGAAATGAAACCAATCTGTCAAAGAGGTATTTGCCCTCCCACGTTCATGGCAGCATTTTTCACTGTAGTCAAGATATGGAATTAACCAAAGCATCTACTGATGGATCAATGGATCAAGAAAATATCACATAATTTATTCATTATGAAAACAAAAATCAGGCAAAAGAAGTTCATGAATCCAGAATTCATTTATTTCTTCAATTATAATTTAAGTTTGAATATAATTTAATAGGATAATTTATAGGAACTAGATACTGGCAAACAAGTTGACCTTACATTTAGAAAATATAGTATTAGTTTATACTGGAAAAAGTTAAAATGAATGTTTTTGAAATTGAAGAAATTTAAATTTTTTCCTTCCATTCCTGTCATCATACTGACAAAAGACTAATTTTTTACTATGTTATTAAAACAAAACATAGAAATAGTACAAATATACTATTAGTTTATGCAAAGAACACTATTGGAATCAAACTTAGATAAAATTTAAATGCATGAAGAAGGTCATTTGTCATATTAAAAATTTGATGTTGATATACACAGTGTTTGTTTCATGTGTGCATATGTGTTGCTTGCTTGGTTACAGACTTAATACTCTTGGAACAGTTTTAAATTCACATCAAAATCAAGAAGAAATTTTTCATATACATTCATACATGTATTGCCCGCCTCAGTATCAGCATCCTCTACCACTGATGTAGATTTTTTACAGTTGATGAATCTACATTGTTGAATCATAATCACCTGAAGTCTATAGTTTAGGATTCACTCTTGGAGTTGTGCATTCTATGAGTTTTGAAAAATGTATAATTATGAATATCCATGATGGCATCATAAATAGAATTTTCACAGCTTTAAAAATCCTCTGTGTTCTGCCTGTTCATCCTTCCTCCCTCATGCCATCACTTCCATAACTACTTCTTTTTCTACTGCCTCCATGGTTTCACTTGTCCAGAATATCACATCATTGGAATCATACAGTATATAGTCTTTTCTGATTGGCTTCTTTCACTTAGTAATATTCATTGAAAGGCTGTCACTGCCTCCTCTCCCTCCTTGTTTTTCTCCTTCTTCTTCTTTGAAATAGGATCTCACCGTGTAGCCCATGCTGGCCTGCAAATCACTAGGTAGCCCAGGCTGGCCTTAAATTTGCAATTTTCCAGCCTCAGCTCCCAAGTGCTGGGATTACATATGGTTGCCACCATACTTGGCTCTGTGTGCAGGTTTTTCTATGGAATTAAGTTTCAAACTCTTCAGTGTCCCAGCTGTCCTGCAGTCAGAGTGGGCAGATGCAAAAAAGATTACTCCACACCAAGAGTTAGTGTCAGAAAGACCAAGATGGGAGCTAGTGCCTTTGGGTGTACTGCCCTCCAAGTGTCTCAAGCTGTTTTTATTAGGTTCTTATCATAACATTAAGCATTCTTAGGAGTCAGGGAAAAGTGGGTGAAAGTATATGTTCCTGTGAGACAAGGAAGGGTTATTTGCTATTTATGTTAGCATGTTCTGCCCACTGCACATAGACAGATTCTGCATGTAGACAGAGTCTGTATCACAGGGTCTGTGCAGAAGGTCAGAGAGATAACAGAAGGGGGCTTGCTGGCTTGGAGAACTTCCAAAGACAGGAGCCTTCCCAGGCAAGCAGCTAGAGACTTGCTCAGCCGCTTTTTCCTTAGATTTTCTCCAGCCCTTCCAGTCATGCCTCTGTTACACTTCTGGATAAATACCATGGAGTGTAATCACTGGATTGTATGCTAAAAGTCTGTTTGGTTTTGTAAAACCAACCAAACAAAAAACTTCTAAAGTGGCTATATCATCTTTAATTCCCACCAGCAGTGAACAGGAGCTCCTGCCGTATATATCCTACTAAGTTTTAGTATTCTCAGTGTTCTGAACTTTGGTCATTCTAAAAGGTGTGTTGTTGTTGTTGATAGGTGCCGTCGAGTTAGTATCTGACTCATAGTGACTCTATGCACAACAAGTGAAACACTATTGCCAGTACTTCTCTGCTGTTCATAGGGTTTTCAATGGCAAATTGTTTTTGGGAGTGGGTTGCTGGGTCCTTCTCCCAAGCCTACAGCACCTGGTATTCCCAGGCGGTATCCCATTTAAGTACTAACCAGGCTGGATATTGCTTAGTTTCCAAGATCTGAGGAGATTGGATGCCACGGTGGTATGGATGCAGGTGTGTAGTGGTATCTTACTGCTTTAGTTTGCATTTTTATGATGACATATCATGAGAAGGATCCAACTCAGTGGCACCTAACAACAACAACAATAAATATCATCTTTGTTGAGACATTTGTTAAGGTCTTTGACCCATTTTATAATCTGGTTGTTTTCTTATTATTGAGTTTTAAGAATTCTTTGTATATGTTGGACAACTTTCTATATCAGATGTGTCTTTGGCAAAAGTTTTCTTCCAGTCAGTAGTTTGTCTTCTCATTCTTATGACATTGTCATTCACAGAGCAGAAATTCTTAATTTTAATAAAGTCCAGTTTATCAATTATGTTCTTTCATGGGTTATGCCTTTGGTGTCGTATCTGAAAATCACCACCATACTCAACGGTTACTGAGGTTTTCTTCTATATATACTCTTTGTAAACATATGAGACTAATTTTACTAATAATTTTGTTCTGTTATGATTAACAAAAAGTCACAAGCGTAATTATCAATCATCTGTATTAATTATTCATATGCACTTTCACTCAATAACATGTGCAGTTTTGTAATTGTTTCTTTTCCCCTATTTGTTTTGATCATATTTATTCAAGTGCAATTTTATTCAGCTGAATCAAACAAGTTGGGTTTGTATTTTGGGTATCTTTGTTTAATGTTTCATTTTTATAGTAATTAATTTTCATTGTAATTTTAACATGAGTATTTGAACATTTTAAAATTGGTATCCCTTCACAGAGCATTGAAAAAACACTGTTAAGATGATATCTCTCCCCTAGTTCCCCCTCACCCTAATGCCAGACTTATTAAATTTAATGTGTAGAGTTGTCCAAGGATCTGTGCCTGTTTTGTTTTGTTTTAAGCTCCCAAGTGAATTTAAGATGTAGTCAGAGTGGTATAAATTAGTTATTGGGCAATTTCAGAGCTTTGATTTAAACTTAAAAAATGTACAGATTGCAGAGAAGTAGGATATATTATCTTTGTATGAGTCTTTTCTATTTTTTTTTCTTTAGCTTATTTACAGTACAATTCCTTAGCACAGCAAAAGATTTTTTTCCATTATTGAGAAAACATTCCAGAGCAGAAAACCATTTTCTAAAATGAAAATAAAAAATGAAAATGTTATTGTAGGATTGCGAGCCCTAGATATATCTTTCTTTTCTCTTTTGAAAAAGAAAAACGTATAAAGCCAGGTGCAGGGGCGCACACCTGTAATTACAGTGACTCAGGAGACTGAGGCAGGAGGATGGCAAGTTGGAGACCAGAGGCAGTCTGCATAATTTAGTGAGACCCTGTCTCAAAAACTAAAAAAAAAAAGCAGGGGGCAGGGGGTGCAGCTCAGTGGGTACAGCACTTGCAAAGCATGCAAGTGCAAAGCCCTGGGTTCAACTCCCAGTAATGCAAAAATGGAAAAAAAAGAACAAAAAGCATATGAAATAATTTAATTAGAAGTATCTATGTTAAAATGGTCATGCTGGTATTAACATATTTCTCACATGTGGATCAGGGGGTTCTGAAGGCCATAGGATTTAGGGAGAGAAGGAAGACGAAACCAAAATCATCTGAGGAGCTTTTAAAATGTACCCACCTAGTCTGATTTTCATTAAAGGAGAGAGGGGAAAGGAGATTGGAGAAGAGTCTGGAAAGAGAAAAAAGGAAAGAAAAGGACAAGAGGAGAAGAAAGAAGGAAGGAGGAAAAAAAGTAGGAATTATATCAAATTATACATGATACTCCAAACCAGGATTCTGGCAATACCATCCTAGATACTCCAGGAGCTTTGAGATAGGGGTTGGGAAGGATGTACAGTTTATCAAAGTTGGAAATGGTAGTTCTTCAAACACCTTTGTCTGGCAAGTTCTAAGGCATCAGCAATGGCTCTGAAAGACTGGATCTGGCCAAGGGATAGAACCCAAATGATGCTTTGCAAGGACTAACTGAGCAACTTCGAGGAACATAAAGAGCCAGATACCTTATATTTTATAGAAATCTTTAGTGGGAGGACCAGGGAAGCAGGGAGGTGGGTGGGAAGATGGCTATTTGGTTTTTGCATCCCTCTTCCAAGCCTGGCTTATTCACGTGTCAGTTATTTCATCTATTAAACAGGTTTTAATATCTACTGAGAGCTACATGAAGGTTAAATACAATGAACAACTTTCTAAATGCTAATAACTGATGGGCATTTAATATATAGATGATGAGATAGATAGATAGATAGATAGATAGATAGATTACATATCTTTATCCAAAAAGCAGATTTTGTGTTATTCATTGTTGAAGTGAAATTCTCTGAGATTTAGAAGTGGAATTGAAGAAATGAAAGGCAGAGAACTATCCACTAGGAAAGATTAGCAAAAAGAAAAAAATATACATACAAATTCAAGTAAAGATATACATAATAACAGAAAGTCACAAATGTAAATCAACCACATAGCTGAAACATTCAGCTTCTAACACAGTATTTGATTTTAAAAATGATATTCTTTTATTTATTTACTTATGTATGTAAGTATTAATTTATTTTGTGATCCTGAGGGGCTGAATCCAGGGCACCATGATACTTTTGCAAGCACTTTATCACTGAGCTACAACCCCAGTCCCTTTTTAATATTTTATCTTGAGACAGCGCCTCCCTAAATTACACAGGCTGCCTCTGGCCTCAAACTCACGATCCTCCTATCTCTACCTCCCAAGTCACTGGGATTATAAGGTTGTGCCACCATGCCTGGCCTAAAGATATTCTTGAACTATATGTTAAAGCTTCTGGCAGGATAAATTTGTACCATTTTATTCCTCCTCAGCAGAGTTACAAGCATGTAGCATGCAGCCCTGTGAACATGAAAGAGGCAGAGAGCAGCATGTCTCATGTTCTCTAGTAACATATACATAACTAAAAGTAGAAATAGAAAAGGAAAATAAGGTCAGAATTTTTAAAATTTCCTTTACTATCAAATGTTGTTGTTATTGTTGTTAGGTGCCATCAAGTCAGTATCTGACACATAGCGACCCTATGTACGACAGGTGAAACACTATTGTGCTTCTCTGCTACTCACAGGGTTTTCAATGGCTCATTGTGTTTTGGGAGTGTGTTGCCAGGTCCTTCTCCCAAGCCTACAGCACCTGGTGTTTCCAAGCAGTCTCCCATCCAAGTACTAACCAGGCCCGAGCCTGCTTAGCTTCCAAGATCTGATGGGATGGATGCCACAGTGCTATGGCTATAGGTACTATCAAATGTAAAACACATTTACTCAGCACAGAAATCACAACATAAAATGAAAGACTAAAATGGACACGTATCATTGGATTATTTCACTTTTACCTTACTGTCAAGAAACAGCCATCATTACTTCCTGGATCAAAAGATGATGTAAAAGTAAAAATGATCTTTATATAATTAAAATGATCTTTAAGACTGAAATATCTTTTTTATTGTCTAGAGTGCCCAAAATACAGAGTGCGTACTGGATTTTCAGATCAAAATAGAAATAAGACATTGAGTAAATAAAATTGTTCATAAAGATCATTTTGTTGTATTTTTGAATAAGTAAAGCCTTTCTTCAAATATTGGAAAAAGTGGGGAAAAGTTATTTTTGACACTATTCTGAAGACCCAGCTCTTCATTTGCTCTAAGATTCATAGCTAATGAAGCTTTCCACTACACAGGAAGGTCTGCAATAATCATTAGATTTTTCTACCAATTCCAAGAATGTTTGCAACAATTTAAAGATTCCAGTGATTCACCTTGAATGTTTACCTGAAGTGGTCAAAAAGACAGCAAATTTTCAGGTTTTACTTTTGATGTTTATACTAAATGATATTTACTAATAAATTTTTTCTAGTGCATAAAATATATCTAGAAACTAATTTCTGCTATCACCCCCGCCCTGAAGTAATCTTTCCAAGGCGGATAATGACCTCCAAGAGATTTTGATTCCTAATGTTAACTGATCCTTCTACAATTCTGACTCTGCCAACCATCTGCCTGGAAATTCTGCCTTCTTTTGCATTTACCATGATACTCCTGCCTCTGCTTTTTTCCTTACCTCTGAGGTCACCCTCTCAGGTTCCTGTGTGGCATGGTGTGTAAGTGTGCATCACAGAAATCAACACCTTACTTTAATCCTAGCTCCAGAACAGACTATGTCTGTGTTATTGTGCAGATGACTTAACTTTCAGGTGCATCAGTTTCCTCATCTATAAATAAGAATTATAATAATAATTCCTGTTGGGAGGTCCTTATTATTCCACTGGGAAAAACATTCATTACTTACTATTTGTTCTTTGTGTAATGCCCTTTTAATTAATCACATAAGTACATTATGTAAAAATATTATAAGAATGAAAATATTACATAATTAATATAAGGCAACAAATAGATTTAATTGATAATTATTAAATATGGATTAAAAATAAATGCAGATTTATTAGTCTCTCAACTTTTGTGAATGCTTGAGGTGTTTTCTGATAAAGTATTTAAAATGTTGATTCACAATTATATATATTTAACCAATTTTTGCATCTAATTAAAAATATGTATATGATTCTCTTAGATGTTAAAAATTCCAAAAAGCTCATACAATATGTAATATCATAATAACCAGAAGAATAACCAACCTGCTTTTAAAATTGCTCATATAATTATTTAAATTAGTTTTGTCATCATCTGTTTTATTGTATTTATTCTTTCTCACCAAAATACCTTCAAAAGTTTTCAATAATTTTACCATTTTATTCCTTTTCAATAATTTCAACAATGTTATCAAGTTCTGTAAAAAAAGAGATAAAATGTTTGACCATCCATAGTTATAGGATCTGGGGCAGGATGGAAAAAGAAATTCATAGGGAAATCCTACCAATTAAAATAGCTTCAAAAATTTCTAAGTGAAACATATGGAAGCTACACTCACAAATGCCAATAAAAAAGAATTCATTGTAACCAAGAAAGATTTGTCTCAGAAGATGAATGATGATTTAATATTATAAAATCTATGATTACCAACCATAACATTGATATACATGTGTATTTAAAGCAAAAATTTAGGAAATACCTTGATCTATACCAAAGAATAATTTAATTAAAATTAGTTTGTACTCATAATCCTAAAACCAAAAAACTTTGCAAGCTATAAATGGAGTTTTCTTATTTTTAATTCAAATTATCTAGAAAAAAACCTAAAACAAACATGATAATTAATGGTAAAACTTTAGCAGCTTTATCATAAAAGCCAGGAATAATACACAAATATTATATTATTATAACTACTCAAAATATTATTTGTAGTCTTAGCCCATAAAAATATAAGAGAAAAAGAAAAAAGCTATAAATATGGAAAAGGAAGGGACAGTATGGCTATGTGAGATATATCTACATAAAAATCTCAGTAAAAATGTACATACAAAAAATAGATTACATCCAATTAAAAAGAGATTTCCAGAGGGGCAATTAATGTAGAGGGCTGAGGTTTAGATCAGTAGGTAGAATGCTGCTCTGTGCTCTGAGGCCCTGGGTTTGATCCTCAACACTGCAAAAAGCAGCAGGATCTGGCAACTCACCCCCAAAACAATCAGCCATTGAAAACCTTATGAGGGTCGATATGAGTTGGACCCAACTCGATGGCACCTAACAACAGCAGCAATTAATGTAGAAAAATTATTGCTATGGTTCCAGCGTCAATAAAGATGGAAAAATTAGCATACATTTTTGGTTCTTACCTCTAAAAACAACTTTGTTAGATTAAAAAAGGAAACTTGAAATCCAAGAAATACAGACAAAAACAAACGTGAACTAAGTCCCTAAGGAAATGACAGCTGTTGTGGAAAGTTCATATAAAGTTGGAGAAAAACACAGTTAGTTAGTGTGGCTCCAGGAAAATAAATTAATAAACAGCTGTTGGGATTCCCAGGGGGATAGAGTGTACCCCAAACATGGCCAGTCATAGGAGCCCATCTAGCCCACTTGGAGGGCCAACCTCTATCTTCCAAGGCAAGTGACCCTTACCCTGCATCTGGGTTACTTGCTCCCATTAAATCCTATGAGGCAAGATAGCAACTGGTCACCTTTGCCCTACATTCGGGTACCTCACTCTTCCCCCCTCCCATCGAATAGGCCAAGATCGCACCTGAGGTATGACAGCATCTAAATCCCCCCTGGTGCCTGATTGGTCACTTCTGACCTAACCCTGTTCCCAGATTGGTTGCTAAAGAACACTCCTCAATTGGCCCAAATATGACATTCTGTTCCCCTCAAAATTAGCATAGCACTCCTGATTGGCTATGCCTTACCTGTGCGAGCTTTCCCCTGATTGGCTGGCCATCAAGCTATATAAACTCCGGAGCTCAGAGCTCAATATCCTTTCTGAACACCACCCAAAAGAAGCTCACCGGGTCCTTGTGGTTCCTTAAGAGCCCAAGACCCATTTACTTGCCTGCCTAGCCTAGCCTTCATTCTTCCTCCAACCTACCTTCATCCTCCTTTAACCTGCTTGCCACCTCTACCCGTTCCCGACCTCTACAATGCCAGATATCCTACATGGACTGACAGCTTCCAGAGGCAAGACTGCGAGAGGCAAGCCTCCAAGAGTCAAGTGCAGGGCCTCCAAAGTGGCAAAGCCTGTGAGCCCAAAGAGCAAGGACACCCAGGAGTCTCTGCCCCAGCAGCAGAGACAGCAGCTGAGTGCTTCCCCTCTCCAGTTCCCCTTTCCCCTCTCCCTAATCCTCAGTCCCTTTCCCTTTCCTTAGTAAACAAACCCTTGATCTTTTATCCTGTGTGTGACACTCTGTTCTCTGGCCACAGCCTCACTACTGGGTGCACAGTCGGGGCACCCACATCCCCACTTCCATCTACAACAGAGAGAAAAAAAGGAACAGACAAAAAGCAATCTCAGTTACATTTTCTTAACTATTGGTAAGTTAAGCAGGCAACAACAACACAGAAAAGACAAAAACAAACAATCAGCAAGTGTAGAAGATGAAGTCTTGAATAATACAACTAATATACTTGGCCAAAAAACACACATATAGAATTCTGTATTCAACCATTAGAGAATACGCATATTTCCCAAGTTCACAAGTGTAATTTCTAAAAATTGATCATTCTCTAGCCTAGAAAGAAAGCCTTAATAAATTGCAAAGAGTAAGTAACTTACATGAGTAGATTAGATAACCTAATATCAAAACACAATTAATGTAGAAAAGTATAACAAAAAGATAAATTAGGTCTCCATATATTGGGAAATGAAAATCTAATCATCAATCATCTGTAGATCAAAAATGAAATACCAGTGACATTTCAAAAATACTTGAAACTAAATGATAATAAAACCTAATACGTAAAAACTTTATAGGATGCAACAAAATGGCACTTCAGAGGAAATGTCAGATAAACATGTATCTAACAACAAAGACAAGCCAAAATTAATTAGCTAACATAAGAAGAAAACAGCAAAATACAGTCAAAAAAGTAGAAATAAAAAAAATTTAAGAACAGATATCAACAAAATGCAAAAAAAACAGAGATCAACAAAGCTAATATGTTCAAAATAATTAGTCTTCATGAAAATTCAAACAGAAACTATAATAAAATTTTATTCCTTACTGAGTAGATTTGCTAACTGGTTTCAAACTAACAATACCAAGTTTTGTAAAGTGTGGAGCAATGTAACTCTCATACATTGCTGATAGGAGTAGAAATCAGCTTAGGAAATAGATTCATGCCTCTGAAAGCTAATCAGAAATTTTATTTAAAAAAAATGAAAAAAAGTCATAAAATGCTTTTCCAATAATATATATAGCAGGGATATTTGTAATAGTCCCAAACTGGAAACAACCCAAACATTCACCTGTGGGAGAATGAATAAATAATTGGCGATATGTTTATATAACAAGATTCTTCTTAGTAGCAACAAAAAACAAAGTACTGCTGCATACAGTGACATAATGAATCTCAAAAAATTATTAAAATGAGTGAAAGAAACCAAACATAAACCCGTACATACTAAATGATTCCATATACATGGAATTCAGGAATGGCAAAAGTGTTGCATGCTGATGGTACACAGAATGAGAGGTGGGGCTAGAGTGGGACTGAATGAAAGGAGGCATGACAAAATGTTATATTGTGGGGATAGTGTCATGGGGTGTATGTATTTATCAAAACTCATTTGACAGACTATAGTTGTCAAAGATGAATGGGGCAATATTTCCTAAACTGTATGCTATTCTCTGTGTGACCTTGCCATTCTTCCATATGACAATGAGAGTCTAATTTTGCTGTCCATAAATCTGGACTTTACTTAGTGGCCTGCTTGACTAACAGGCTATGGTAGAAGTGACAACATATGACATGAGGGGCTAGACCATTTAAAAAGCTTAGCAGTTTCCTCCTCAGTCTCTTGGGACACTCTCTCAAAATTCAGTCACCATCCTGTGGGAAGCCAGTGTGGTATGGAGAGTCAGGGTAGGGGCTGAGGTCAATGGCTCTCCCTGAGTGCCTATCAGACTTCCAGGTGACAGCAACAGAAACTGCCCCCTGTGTGAGTGGGTCATTTTGGATGCCCAACCCAGTCAACTCTTCACATGACTAGACCTTCAGGTGACATCTTACAGAAACCACTGAGAAGACCTCAAATGTGAATTATTTGATTTAACACAGTCAACTATAGAACATAAGAGTTGATTTTTAAAAAATGGTTTTAAGGCACCAGCTATAGATAAGCAGAACCTTCACTGCATTATACCATAAAAATTTGTTCATCTCACTATGAGCAAATTTTACTTCAGTAAAAACAAAATTATAAGAGAATGCATTACATTAGATTTTGTGACATACAATAGAAATAAAAATAATGGCTAGTGCACTGCCTACATCTCAGCTAGATTCACAGACTGCACAGGCCTAGCTCAAGGACCTCACAGCCATATGGAGCATCTCTGGTCTTGGATTCTTAGACATCGGACAAGTAGGATTCAATATATATCATATCAAAATCCCATATGGCCAAACTATGTATATGACTTCCAGTTTAAGATGGTGGATTAAAGGCAGCCTCAGTGCAATGTGGTAAAACAAAAGTGTTAGATTCGGAAGGAGTGGACTCTTTTCCAAGGGAAGAAGTTCTAGAAAAGCATAGAAACCACAGAAGAGGTTGTGAGATGGTCCCAGATTGTATAATGGAGCTGAGAAGTAATAGGGATGGAGCAGGACACATTTCCAGCTACAGCTTCCTATGGGAGAGGAGAAACAGAGCTCTCATCCAAAGAGATAAGCCAGGCATCCCTGGCCATCAGCCTGGCAGTCCCATAAGACAAGCCTAGGGTCCTCAAAGGCCTTTAACTCTTCCAGGAGTTTGGTGAAACAGTGGTTCTTTCTGACTGGGAAATTCAACATTGGAGAAATGACTCTCTTTCCCATGATCCATGTATTGGAGGGCTGTGACCTGGCACCACCTTCAGAAGGAACCTATTATGTGAGACTGAACTACCCAGAAGGCCTGCAAACAAAGAATTATCACCAGTGGAGAGCCTGGGGTGTGATCCAGCACAATCCCATCTTGCTACAAAGTGGCAGCAGGCAGTTGCAGTGAGGTGGAGAGATGGGACGCTACAGCCCAGGCAGCAAGGAGCATGGGCAAGTTGCTCAGAAGCAAGGCTTACCTCGGAGGGAGAAGAGACTATTCCATCTCCTCACAAGACCTACAGAGACTGTCAACTCTGAGCCATAGTCCAATAAAAACACCTCATCTTCAACTGACCACCACCTCCACCTAACAAATTCCAATATTAGAGGTCATCAAAAGAAACCCCTCCAGTACTTTTTCTTCTATATTTATTTTTTCTTTCTTCCTGTTGTGCTGGGGATTGAACCCAGGGCTTTGAATGGGGTAAGTGTTGTGCCACAATGCAGTACATTCATCCTTTTTCCTATTTTTGCTTGGAGACAGGATCACATTGAATTGTGCAGGCTGCCTCAGGCCTAGGCCTCAAGATCCTCCTGCCTCAGCTCTCAAAGATGCTGAGGTTGCAGGGGAGCAACTCAGTGTCCAGCTCCATTTTTCTTTTTTTTCTGTTTTTCCCTCTCTTCCTTGTTAATTTTCATTTCCTCATATCTCTGTTTTCTAATACAATTTTTAGTTTTTTAAAATCTTTTTTCTGCCTGCATATCTCTTTTTCTATTTATACATTAAATCTCTTGGGCTTATTACTTCTTATTGCACTGCTTATGATTATCTAATTCTGTTTATATATCTTTTTCCTTTTGGGGCAATAAATTACTTTTTATCTTTTGCCCCTTTCATCCCTCTTCCTAACATTTATTTCCTTTTTAGATCTTCTTTCCCTTTTCTTTAACTGCACACTTGAGGCATCCTTCTGTCTCCCCTTTCTCTGCTCCCCCGATCTTATCTCAGGCTAATACTATTTGTACCCTCACCCTAAATATTTTGTAACTTCATAGCTCACATTATTTTATTATTGCCATTCTTTGTTCTCAGGGCATTGGTAATGCAGCACCTGTCTTTAAATGATTATAAGTATGTTTCTATACCTGGTTTGGTGGGGTATTTTTCATGTTATAGTGGTTTATCTTCCTCTCCTGGAGTAGCACTGAACATTGTGACCTCCAGAGAAAGCTGCTCACTAAGAAGACCCCCAAATAAATCAGGAAACAGTATCCAACCCAACAGATGCACAAATCACAAATCAGAAACACAAGAAACATGAAAAAGCAAAGCATTTCATTCCATATTTGGCTTCATTCCAGGGATGCAAGGATGATTCACCATATGCAAGATAATAAATGTAATATAGCATATAAATAGATGCAGAAACAGAAATCACACGATCCTATCAACAGATGCAGAAAAGGCCTTTGACAAAGTTCAACACCCTTTTATGATAAAAGCCTTAAGGAAACTAGGAATTTGAAGGAACATACCTCAACATAATATACCTCAACATAATAAAGGCAATATATGAAAAATCTATAGCCAATATCATACTAAATTGGGAAAAACTGAAAGCATGTCCCCTAAAATCAAGACTAAGACAAAAGTGTCCACTCTCTCCCCTGCTATTCAATGTAGTAATTGAACTATAAGCCACAGAAATAAGATGAGAGAAAGAAACAAAAGGAGTCCAAATAGAAAAGGAAGTCGAGTTATCTCTATTTGCAGACATTATGATCCTATACTTAAAAGACCCTAACGCCTCCACCAGAAAACTTTTAGAGCTGATAAACACTTTCAGTAAAGTAGCTGTATACAAAATCAACATAGAAAAATGAGTAGCTTTTCTGTATACCAATAATGAATAAGTGGAGAAAGAAACCAGGAAAACAATCCCACTCACAATAGCTTCAAAACAAATAAAATACCCAGAAATACACCTAACCAAGGAGGTGAAAGACCTCTACAATGAAAACTTTAAAACTCTAAAGAAAGTAATTGAAGAAAACATCAGAAAGTAGAAGAATCTCCTATGCTTATGGATTGGAAGATTCGATATTGCAAAAATGGCTATATGACTGAAAGCAATGTACAGATTTAATGCAATCCCCATCAAAATCCCAATGACATTCTTCACAGAAATAGAGAAAACAATCCTAAAATTCACATGGGAGCACAAAAGACCCAAAATCACTAAAGTGATCTTGTGCAGAAAAACAATGTCAAGGTCATCACAATTCCTGATTTCAAGTTACACTACAAAGCCATACCAACAAAAACTGCACGACACTATCACAAAAACAGACATGTAGACCAAGGGAACAGAATAGGGGATCCAGAAATATATCCCTGCAGCTACAGCCACCTGATATTTGACAAAGGTGCCAAAATATGAGTTGGAGGAAAGATAACCTCTTCAACAAATGGTGCTGGGAGAACAGGATATCCTCAAGAACAGACTGAAACTAGATCCTTCTCTCTCACCTTACACAAAAATAACTCCAAAGTTGATCAATGACCTTAATGTAAAACCTAAAAGTTTGAAATTGGTAGAGGAAAACATAGGGAAAACACTTCAGGACACAGGCATAGGCAAGAACTTTCTGAAAAAGACCCCTAAAATGCAGGAAAAAAATACAAGAATTGAGAAATGGGATTACATGAAATTAAAAAGCTTTTCTTCAGCAAGGGACACAACTATCAGAGTGAAGAGACAATCTACAGAATGGGGGAAAATCTTTGCCAGTTATACTTCAGTCAGGGGATTAATATCTACAATATATAAAGAGCTAAAATAATAAGCACACCAAAAGCAAAATATCCAATCAAAAATGGGCAAAAGGTTTGAACACAGACTTCTCAAAAGAAGAAATACAAATGGCCAACAATCCTATGAAAACAAAGTCCAAAACCTTGTTGTTGATGTTGTTAGGTGCCGTGGAGTCGGGGTCCAAACTCATAGGGACCCTCATAGGGTTTTCAATGGCTGATTGTTTCAGGATTGCCTTGGGAGTGAGTTGCCACATCCTTCTCCCATTTTTTGCAGTGCTGGGAATCAAGCCTGGGTCTTCAGAGAGTGCAGAGCAGTGCTCCACCAACTGAGCCAAACCCCAGCCCTCAAGATCCTTAGCCATCAGGAAAATACAAATAAAAAAACCACATTGAAATACCATCTCACCCCTGTCTTCTCTTCCTCTCTCCCTCTCCCTCCATCTCCCTCTCCCTCTCTCTCTCTCTCTCTCTCTCTCTCTCTCTCTCTCTCTCTCTCACACACACACACACACACACACACACACACAAACCAGAAATCAAAGATTACTTGTAACCATCTTATATTTACCAGTATACATAAACAATATCCACATTATTCATTTTAAGTGGTTGTCAATTAGGACATTCAATTTGCTTGACAAAATAAAAGTGCCAACAATATGTGACATTTCTGTAGTTGAAAGAAACTAAGAAAATTCAAATATGATACCTTCTCTTAAGAAATTATAAAAGAAATTATAATCCAGGGGAAAGGACCAGTCTGCAAATAACATTATCACATTTGAAAATACCAAATTCCATGGTAAAATGGCAGATGATTTTTAAGGGAACCAATGTCCCTCTCAAATTTGGTCACTGCTGTGTTCTGCAAATATATGAAAAGAACTAAAAAGCAGTCAAATTTAAACTTAAATAGGACACATTTTACAACTTCCTCTTGAGTTGTTGTCTACATTGGCCCTGAGCTCAAGGACTATATATGTCACTATCCAATGAATGCTTGGGAGAAGGACCCAGCAACCCACTCTCAAAAAAGTCAGCCATTGAAAACTCTATGAATATCAGAGAAGCCCTAGCATTACTGTTTCTGCTGTTGAATCTAGGGTTGCTATGAGTCAGACATTGACTCAATGGCACCTGAAAACTACAGCAAAACCAATGAACAAAGTACCTAAAATGTGAAAGTAATAACAGAATTCTTTCGGTCAAGATCCATCAAGAAATGTGGACTTTAGTCGTCCTTATTTTTGTAATTTAACCATGCCTAAGTCAAAGTCTTTGGGATATTTCTGAAAAAGCAGAGGAATCATTAAGGAAAAGATAATAAAGAATAATTAAAGATTCCTTTACTTGAAGATAGACAAAGTTTGGGTTTGGAAAGACCAAGAAAATCAAACAGAACTATGAAGATTATATGCAAATAACCCATGAACTTATGAAATAATACAACTTGCTTGAATATGGAAAATGAACAATTTGTGGATCTCTACAAATTGCTGAATATTTAGAGGAGAAGCTATAGAAATTTAAACAACGTCATGGTGTAAAATATCTCAATTTTTTTGAAGAAAAACTGCTGACAAATATATTGATGGATCTCTTAAGGTGATATTTACTGAAAACTTTAGTCCTTAACGTGATGAAACAGCTTTGAACTGGTGCTGTGTTCTAGAATAACATTAACTATAACTGAGGAAAGGAAACCCATAAGTTTTGAGAACATTAGCACTGGTTGGCTGGGCTTAGAGCACCAATGGTACAGGATAAATGTGGCAGTAAGTAGAAAAAGCTATTCTCCATTGTATATGCAAGATATAAACAACTTGCCTATGTACTACAAACAAAACAATGAAGTATGGATAACCAGAGAACTGCTTCTTTACTACTTAAACAACCACTTTGTACTGGGGCATGAGGATTAGAAAAGAACTATAAAATTTATTCTTTGCAAACATCGCTCTCGATATGCTCTCCTGGACTTCTTGTAAGTAATGCTTCACGTATTTGTTTCACTAGCCCACTTATGCCTGCAGCCATACCACTGTGGTGTCTGATGCCATCAGAGCTTGGAAGCTAAGCAGGGTTGGGCCTGGTTAGTACTTGATGGGGAACCGCCTGGGACCACCAGGTGCTGTAGGCTTGGGAGAAGGACCTGGCAATCCACTCCCAAAAAACAATCAGCAATTGAAAACCCTATGAATAGCAGAGAAGCATGACAATAATGTTTTGTCTGTTGTACATAGGGTTGCTATGAGTCAGATACTGACTGTACAGCACCTAACAACAAAAAACCCCACTTAACATACATTCAATGTAACATTAGCAACAAAGATATGTGTCCATGAAATTTTATGTTCTATAAATAAAAGTATAAACTTTTCTTTATCTGAGCATTAGCTGCAAATAACAGAAGTCTAATAATCCAAGAAGACCTGAATGGTTCTGTCTTGATACCATTTACCCAGTTGTTAATGTTTTACCTACCTTGATTAATCAATATTAATAACTGCTTAGCACCATATTTGACCTCCAGTGATATTTTTAAATGAACCAACAGATGATATTGATGGATTTTGTGCTATTAATGAGAGCTATTAAATATTAAACCTGTTTAGTCAAAAGTTTATTGGCCAAAACATAAACACAGAACAGAGGCATCAACAAAAACTCTCCCCTTTGGCAATGTTGCAATTGCTCTGTTTTTCTGCTGAGTGATGGAGAAATGGTTGACAGGCATAAGAACAAGGATAGCAGTGATGATGATACTGATCATGAACATTTGGCAAGAAGACAAAACAAAAAATTACAATATGGAGAAAATTATGGGATGAAAACATAAACCTCAAACAAAGTATACTTTTCAATGAGCGAGAGATTATATCCACTGACTAAATTCCATAGAAATTGCTTAGAAACCTATAACAATGGGCCATAATACTGAACTCATTTTAAAGGCCAACTATAAAAAGTGGTGACACAATTCTTGGTAATTTTGTGCTTATCCCATCATAAAATGTTCAAATTCCACAGAAAGGATGGCAAAAGTGATGTGTTCTCTAGCCCAGTGGCCTATGTACATGTCTTTAGCTTAGTTTGAGCCTATATGTGTTTAAGGTTTTGCTGAATATTTTTCTTAGAACTAAGAAGTATCTGATTTCTTTTGGTGCTGATTATCTCATTTTTTAGTTTGCCAGTTCATTGCTATATTTTAAAAAGCTGAATATATATATATACATACATATATATATATGTATATATATATATATATATATGTATATATGCACAACTTAATGAATCTGCATACTTTCAAGAAAGTACTTCTTGAAAATATATTGATGTATTTGATTATAGAGTGCTGACCTACATAGACTCCCATGGAGGATATTCTGAAAATCAGAAAAATTCTGAATTCTAAAAATCTGACCCCAGGACTTTTAAATAAATTATTAACAACTGTACCCACACTGGGCAATTACAAATTTTTTGAAACAGATGCATCTTGAGATGAAAATATCAAGTTTCAAAATGAGATGAGGAGGAGTTCTATATAGTTGGGGAGGCTCAGTCTTCTTCCTTTTTTGGTGGCTTGGCAAAAGGTTGGTTAAGCAAGTGTAAGTTAATGCAAGGGGGAAGGGTAGGTAGGGTAGGGTAGATGTCATCAAGTTGTTATCCGACTCATAGCGACCCTCATAGGGTTTCCAATGGCAGACTGTTTTGGGATTGCCTTGGGAGACAGATTATCAGGTCCTTCTCCCATTTTTGCAGTGCTGGGAATTGAACTCCATCCAGTCCTCAGAGACTGCAGCACAGTGCTCTACCAACTGAGCTAAATCCCAGCCCCTAAGTTAATGCAAGAGAAGATGCTAATACTAGAGTATTTCTTGTTAGACAAATCTGTTATCAATAATTTTTTTCAGTTTTTATTTATCTTGGAATTCCTTATTTTGCCCTCACTTTTGAAAAGTTTTGGTGGATATAAGATTCTTGTTTAATGGTTTTGTTTATTTTTTTTCTTTTAGCACTTTGAGTATGTTCTCCACTGCCTTCTGGTCTCAATCAGCTGAAAAGTCAGCTGTTAATTGTTTGAGTTAACTTGTACGTGATACATCATTTCCTTTTCTGCTTTCCAGATATTCTCTTTGTTGCTAGCTTTCAGCATTTTCATTATGATATGTCTGACTGTGAAATTCTGCATTTATCCTAAAGGAGTTCCTCAAGCATTTTGGATATGGACATTAATATTTTTCTTCAAGTTTGGGGATTTGTTCAGATATTATCTTTGTGTATTTTTTCTGTTCATTTCTCTTCCTATTCTCTTCTAGTACTCTCATTACATGAATGCTAGTATACTGAAAGGTGTCCCATACTTCTTTAGCAGTCCTATTCATTTCTCTCCATTTTTTCTGTTCTTTGGATGACATAATCTCAATCAATTAATCTTCAAGGACATTGATTCTTCTAGATGCAAAAATATTTGATAAAATTCCGGCAAACAGAATCCAGCAGCATATGAAAAAGATTATTCATCATGACCAAGTGGGATTTATACCATAGATATAAGGCTGGTTTACCATATGGAAATCAATTAATGTAATCCATCATATCAAGAAACTGGCAAACAAAAAACACATGATTATCTCAATTGATGCTGAAAAGGCCTTCGACAAAGTTCAACACCTTTTCATGATAAAAACACTGGAGAAGATGGGTATAACAGGCAAATACCTTAAAATACCTTAATATCATAAAAGCAATTTATGACAAACCTACAGCCAACATTATATTAAAGGGAGAAAAACTGAAACGATTTTCTCTTAGATCCGGAACAAGGGAAGGACGTCCTCTCTCTCTCCTATTCTATTTAACATAGTAATTGAAGTCCTCAACAGGGCAATCAGACATGAGAAAGAAATCAAAGGGATACAGATTGGCAATGAAGAGGTCAAATTATCATTATTTGCAGATGATATGATCTTACACCTGAAAGACCCCAAAACCTCAGCCAGGAAACTGCTAGAACTAAGCAACTCCTTCAGCAAAGTGGCAGGATATAAAATCAACACACAAAAGTCAATAGCTTTTCTTTACACCAACTGCAAATAGGAAGAAAAGGAAATTTCAGGAAAAATTCCATTCACAATAGCCCACCAGAAAATTAAATACCTTGGAATCAATCTAAACAAAGACCCTTCAGATCTCCGCAAGGAAAATTTCAAGACATTAAAGAAGGAAATAGCAGAGGACACTGAAAAATGGAAAGACCTCCCCTGATCCTGGATAGGGAGAATTAATATTGTAAAAATGGCTATCCTACCAAAAGCAATCTATAGATTTAATGCAATACCCATTAAAATTCCACTGACTGACTTTACAGAAATAGAAAAAATGACCCAAAAATTCATATGGAACTACAAAAGACCACATATAGCCAAAACACTCTTAAACTGCAGAACTAATGCAGCTTAAGGTGCATTACAGGTGGAATCACAATCCCTGACTTCAAGCTATACTATAGGGCAGTGGTAGCAAAAATAGCTTGGTACTGGCACAAAAATAGGCCCAAAGACATCTGGAACACAATAGAAGAACCAGAAATACCTCAACCCATCTATAGCCACCTGATTTTCAATAAAGGAGCAAGCAAGTAAACTGGAAAAAGGACAGCCTTTTCAATAAATGGTGCTGGGAAACATGGTCATCCATATGCAGAAAAATGAAAACCGACCCGCATCTTCAATATACATGAGAGTTAACTCAAAATGGATAAAAGATCTCAACATAAACCCAGAAACTTTAAAACATATAGAAGGCAAGATAGGCAATACACTCCATCATATAGGCATAGGAAAGTATTTCTTTAATAGAACCCCAATTGCTCAAGAAATTGCAACAAGAATAGATAAATGGGATACATGAAATTAAAAAGCTTCTGCACAACAAAAGAAACAATTAACAGAGTCAAGGAAACCCCCATGGAATGGGAAAAAAATCTTCACATTTTACACATCAGACAAAGGTCTAATTACCAGAATTTATAAAGAACTCAAGAAAAAATCTCCCCCAAAAACAAATAACCCAATACACAAATGGGCAAAGGAACTGAGTAGACAGTTCTCAAATGAAGAGGTCTGTAAAGCCATGAAGCACATGAAAAAATGCTTAATATCCCTAGCTATTAGGGAAATGCAAATTAAAACAACTCTGAGATTTCACCTTACACCAATAAGAATGGCCAAGATCAACAAAACAAATAACAAATGCTGGCAAGGTTGCGGGGGAAAAGGGAACACTCTTACATTGTTGGTGGAGCTGTAAATTGGTCCAACCACTGTGGAAATCGATATGAAAGTATCTTAAAAAACTGAAAATAGATCTACCATATGTCCCAGCTATAATACTATTGGGAATTTACCCAAAGGGAGATTGGTCATCATACCACAGAGACACCTGGATCTCCATGTTCAATGCAGCATTTTTCACAATAGCAAGGATATGGAATCAACCAAAGTGCCCTTCAACAGAAGAATGGATAAAAAAACTATGGTACATATACACAATGGAATACTACTCAACAATCAAGAAAAATCAAATAAGGCCATTCACAGCAAAATGGATGGAATTAGAGAAAATTATTTTAAGTGAATGAACATAAACTCAGAAAGAGAAACACCACATAGTCTCACTCATATGTGGGAGCTGAATCAAAATTATAAGAAGGAAAAATCCTATCAAAGGTCAGATCAAAATAAAAGAAAAAAAAAGCTAAGAATGGTGTCAATATGAACCATCTAGAAAATGCATGCAATAGTTCTGACAAGATAAAAACAAAGTACACTGCAGGAAAAGTTTCTATCTTAAACAGAACTGAAACCCAAGGACATATAGAAAAATATTACCAAGTAAATGACAGAGAAGTCTTTGATGAGGAGGGTGGGATGGGGGGAGCGTACAACAGGGTAAGGGGGAACCTATATGAATAACGTACATCAAAATGCATATATGGAAATGTCACAATGAAAAGTATGTCAGCATGAATCACATTGAGGTGTACATTAAAAATTTCCAATAAAAAATTTTTAAAAAGGACACTGATTCTTTAATCTGCTAGTTTAAATCTACCACTGATTCTCTCTAATAAATTACTTTCAGTTTGGCTTTTAGTCTTTCACCTTCAGAATATCTGTTTATTTAATACATGCACACACACATACATATCCATACACACACACACACACACACACATATATATAACACGTGTTTATGTATGTGTTTTGTATATTTTCGATCTCTATTGGTATTATCTACTTGGTGAGATATTTTCTTCATTTTTTCTTTTATATCTTTAAACATGGTTTCCATTAGTTAATCTGAATATATTTATGATAGGAACTTCAAAGGCTTTAGCTGTTAAATCTGACACCTGGTCCTTTTCACAAGTTTTTTTCTCCCTTTTCCCCCTCCTGTGTATGAGTCATATTTTCCTGATTCTTTGTCTTATAATTTTAAAAAATTGATAATTTGAGGCAATATGTTGCAGCAATTCTGAATACAGATTCTTTTTTCTCATATGTGGAGTTTGTTTTGGTTGTCAGGTTTCATGTATATGTGACTTGGCTATGCTATTTCAGCAACCTCTATTTCCCTCACAGGGTGAAGCCTTTGACACTACCCTTCAGAGAGAACAGCCTTAGGTCTGCAAACAATCATCCTGGGATGACTGAATTTGACAAGGCTCTCTTGGACATCTTTCTTTATTGTCATTGCTACATTGTGTGCTTCACTCTGTATTATGTGTAACTTGTTGTTGTTGTTAGGTGCCCAGGGTCTGATTCATAGAGACACTGCATACAACAGGCAAAACACTATCGTCAGTGCTTCTCTGCTGTTCATAAGATTTTCAATGGCAGATTGACTTTTGGGAGTGGGTTGCCAGGTCCGTCTCACAAGCCTACAGCACCTGGTTCCCAGGCGGTCTCCCATCCAAGTACTAACCAGGCCTGACCCTGCTTAGCTTCCGAGATCTAACGGGATCAGATGTCACAGGGCTACAGCTACAGGCATGTAACTTATTAGTCTTCACTAATTATCAGCAGATCATTTTATCGCTTTTAAAAATGTCCTACAGCATAAATTGCTTAGAAGTGTAATACAATTAAATTCAGGCAGATGTAGTTTTAAATCCATTTTTTTTTCAGTACTTGAGGGTTGAACCCAGGTCCTCCCACATACTTTGCAAGGGCTCTACCACTAGACTGCACCCCTAGCCCTTTTATATTATTATTATTATTATTATTATTATTATTATTATTATTACTATTATTTGGAGAAAGGGTCTGGCAAAATTATGCAGGCTGCCTCTGACCATGAACTCTCAATCCTCCTATCTAACCCTCCTGAATTGCTGGGATTAAAAGCATGCACCTCTACACCCAGCTTGAGTCCAGGTTTTGAGGTCTGTTCTGACACCAGAAGGGTTCTTCTTAGTTGTCCTGTCTCCTGACTCTCTCTAGTGAACTAGACGACTTATGGTAGTTTGTTGCTCTTAATTCAGAGTAGCTGTTATTTTCAAGAGAATCTTTAGGCTTGAACACTCTGAACCAAATAAAGTTAGTTCCTTTGGGGAGAGTTTCAGACTCTTCTTTCTTACTGACTCCCTTTTCTCCTGGGCAAAGTCTCTAAGCCATTACTCTATTAATGGATCAGGGAAGGAGCATCTAGTCTTCTTGGCTTAGCTCTCCTGGTGTTAAATATGTGATCTATGATAAGCTGGAGTGAAAGAAATTAGGACATCAGTATTATTTTCTGATTGAACATAGTACAGAGCTTCCTTCCTGTAAGTGTGGACTGGGTGGAAGATGAAAGACAATAAAGAAAGATGGTCAAAGAGAGCCTCTTTAACTGCCGTTTATACAGCATGAATAATTTTCTTTTCCCTACTATTTCAGCTACACCACCAGGAATTTAGCCCCATCAACTTGGAGTCAGAAAGTATTAGTAATACAGGCTAATACAGCAACCTTCTATTATGAGTTTAGGGAAGAGAAAGTCCCATTTTTTGGTCACACAGACACATAGTGGAGTCTACCTCCAGCTGAGCTGGGAAAGAGATGCCGAATGGGTCATGGCTCATGTGACACCTCTGTGACAGTTCATTGTTTGATTTTGGTGCCAGGCCTCAAGATTATTAATTTTGCTTGCTACATTCATTTTTGTCCAAATTAACATTTGGTTCACTTCTCACGTAGAACAGCTTGCTTTCAACTAAATTTGTATGTTCCAAATTGCCAGATGAAATCACATACTTTCTGGACTAGAATCCAGATTCAGTGCTCCATGCTATATTATATTTCCTACAACTAATAGACTACATTAGTGCATGCTCAATCATTGATTCATTGCCATTTATAAAAGTTTTTAAGATGAGTTCCCAAAATAAATACAGGGAACAATCATATTTTAATTTGGCAAAAAATAGGTAAGAGAGTAAAACAGGGTAAAAAATTAAGGTAAAGATGGAGTGAGGTGAATGCATAAATTTATGCCATAAAAACACATTTACTCACTTGCCAGAGATGTGCTACAAATTTGTCTTAAAATAATGCTCAAAGCCACAGTTTGCCATGTTATAAGCTTAAAAACAAATGAGTTACAGGAGAAGCAGTTATTCCTGATAAAGTTGCAAGACATTTCTCCCAAAGCTATCATAAAGAAGATAAACTATAATATAATGAATAACTTCCTCAAGGTAAAACTAATAAAGAGTTTCATGGGGAAGTCTCTTATTCTCAATATAAATATACACTATTACAATAAGTAATAATTTTGTGTGACACCTATAAAATGTCTTGGTATTCAGCTCCCTAATAATCTGGCTGCTACAGAATCAAAGTTTTTTGTGGTTTAAAGAGTGGTTCTAACCACCAGGGGTAGAACCGCCTGCTAGGCAACATCTGGAAATGCACAGAGTTGCTTCTGTTTGTCACAATGTCTAAGGTAAAGAAGGACATTCAGTGTTCAGAGCTCCTAAACATATTCCCCCAACTCATAAGAAATATTGTGGCTCTCAAGATGACAATAGCACAGGCTCTCCTACCTGGAGAAATAATGAATTTTAAATTTCAAACTATGTCCCATAGAGATCATTCATAGGCTATCATTTATGCCAGCTGGAGTATTAGTGCATACATTGGTGTATATATGTGTTCTTTAGTGTATGGAAAGAAACAAAGGTGGGGTTTGCTTCCCTAGCCTGTTCAACCACAGCAGCTTCATTTTTACTTGTTTTATATGATAAGGTCTGAAGAAGAAATACTTAACACAAAAAAGAAAGACAATTTATTCATCAGAATTCCAAGATCACTTAGGAAAAGCAACCCAAAAAGAGGCAGCTACAGCAGAGCTAACATTCCCTGTCAGCGGCAGGGAGTGAATATGTGGTCACAGAAGTTTAGGGTAGGGTGGAATGAAAATGGAAGATAGAATGGGAGGAGGAGGGATATCTCAGAAATAAAAGTTCTTGCAAAGTGAAATCTTCTTCTCATGACACCTCTACATGCCTGGAAAAATAGTTAAACTCACAATAGGCTTGGCATTTATTAGTTATTTAATTACAAAAGTTACATCCTTAAAACAATAATAATAAGTTGTTATTCTTACA
The DNA here is from genome assembly GCA_007922755.1 of Pedetes capensis. Classification (NCBI taxonomy): domain Eukaryota; kingdom Metazoa; phylum Chordata; class Mammalia; order Rodentia; family Pedetidae; genus Pedetes; species Pedetes capensis. The sequence goes on from VMDO01003643.1 coordinate 49,676, forward strand.
GTTGCTCTAAATTAAGGAATTTGTTAACAGCTTTCCTAGGCAGAATTGGCCCAGGCTTTCTCATGAACCTGCAGTCAAATGGCACCTGCAGCTTTAGTGTGATATTGGTGAGGGGTTCTAGTCATCTAAGATTTGAGTGGGGTTTTGAAGGTCATTTTCCAAAGTGGTCCACTCACATGTCTGGCAACGGCATACTGGATGATGGCAACAGGCCTCAGTTCCTCTTCTGGTGGTCTTCTTCTCAGTTCTATTTGAGTGCTCCTACCTTATAGAGGCTGGTTTCCCCCAGAAAGGGCAGTCCAAAAAACCAAAAAGGAAACTTGTTTACCCTCCCTTACAAACTATGTCATTAGTTTACTGCCACCATATTTTATTGGTGACTGTGATCCAGTCTGGGTTGGGGCCACAAAAGGGTATGAATATCAAGAAGCAAAAGTCATTGGGAGCCATCCTGGAGGCTGGTTACCACAGCTGCAGTATTTATCTATTTGTTCGCTTATCTGTTTGTATGTTTATGGAAGCCAGCAAATGCAGGACCAGACATACTGTTAATTCTTTCTATACTTTTTTTTTTTTTGGTAGTACTGGGAGGCTGAACCCAGGGCCTCACACAAGCAGCTCTGCCAATGAGTTGCACCCCAAGCCATTTATTTATTTATTTAGAGACAGGATCTAACTAATTTTCGCAGGCTACCTCTGGCCTTGAACCTGCAATCTATCCTTGAATTCATTTTATTCATATTTTGGTTAGGATTTTCAGATCTGTGTTCATGGGAGATATTGATCTGTAGCTTTCTTATAATGTCTTTGTCTAATTTTGGTATTAAGGTATTGTTGGCCTTATAAAATGAATTAGGAAGTATTCTGCTTCTAGGCTATGAAAGACATTGTAAAGAATTGGTATAATTTCTTTCTTAACTGTGTGGTAGAATTCCCCAGAGAAAAAGCACCCCAGTCTGTTGCTTTCTGTTTTGAAAGGTTATTAATTGTTGACTTAATTTCTTTAATAGATACAGGCCTATTCAAATTGTCAAACTTTTCTTTGTGAAATTTGGAAGTGGTTGTATTAATTGAAGAAGTTACTTTAAAGGGTTAGACTATTTGACATATAACTTGGAGATTATCCATTCAACCAAAAGCACAGCTCTAATACAAGAGACAGGTGAGTTCATGTGCTTTCCTATTTGTGGGAATGTCCATTATATACTTCTACCAATGTAATACAGTTCAAATATAAGTCATATTGACTACTTGACTAGTGCATTGATCACATTGTTCACATTTTGGGGCCCACTGAGGTTATTATCCAAGACTATTACTAGGATCAAATTATATCCTGAGTATTTTTTAAATCTCAAAATCTGTATAAAATCTTAGTTACAAATAAACTACTACTTCTGTTTACACATTTTTGCCTATGTACATTGTGATCTTCACACTTTGCAACAGGTACTGTTGACTCTTTAATATTTATTTTCCCTTTATTACATTAAAGCAACTTTAATTTTGTTTAGAAAGGCAATGTCCGTGGTAAAAGCAAGCAAACAAACAAACAAAAAACATTACTTTTGAAGCTTCTTTGCAACTAGAAATTCTAGCTAAAATCTAGGAGGGAATTTTGGTAGTTTGCTTTCCTGAAAGAGCATGGCACTTTTTTCCTCCCTTTCTCTTTTTTCCACCTCCCTGAATGATAAACATATGAATGAAAAAAGCAGTCACCTTGCTGTCTGGAGCTAACCAGGAAGAAGAAAAATACATAGAAAAATGAAGGGAAACAAAGGCAGGATCCTGGGACACTGGTTACATTAGGAAGCTACCAACAAGTTCTAAGTTTCTTTTTGACTTTTTGTTATTTGAAAAAATAAATGTTTAGTTAAGCTATTGGAGGTAAGTTTCTGTTACACTTAATCAAATAAAATCCCAGGATGTCCATTATCTTCCTGAAAATCTAGTTCAAACCTATTTTTTCAATAGGCTTTCTAGAATTTAAAATAACTCTTGAAGAGGATTTTGCAATTTATAAAGTGCTTTGATATACAGTATATCTTTTGATATTCATATCAACCCTTGGCTTGGAGTACCTTTTTCTTCATACTGTCACTGCTCTGGTAAGAGTTGATACTATCTATCCTAATGCTTTCAAATACACTGTAGACCAATTACTCCCAGGATCCTGCCTCCACTCTTAACACCTGATGGGCTACAGGTTCATTTTTCCAACTATATTCTGGACACAAAGCTTGAAGGCAAGTACTTAGAAACTCATACTTAACTTACTACTGCCCCAAGCCCCTAAACATGGTTCTTAATCTCGTATTTCTATTAAATGTCAATAACTATGATCACAAAAACTCAAAGAGGAGGAATTTCAGACATCCTCAAATCCACACTCTCTGTAGTTGCCCCAAACACTCAATAACCAAATCCTATTTGACATCAGAAATCAATCCCCATCTAATGGCCATTGCCTGAGTTTAGATTGTTATCGTTTTTTATGGTAGACTACTATTAAAATTATTTAACTGGTCTTCTGCACAAAGCATACAAAAAGGAAAGTCAATGATTTATTCATTCACCAAATAGTTATACAGCATCTTTTACATGTCAGATATTACGATGTTAAAGTTATAGTTGCAACAAAAAGTTTGCCATGTTGTAGTAAAAAGCTAGTAATACTAATAATAAATATGGATTTAGCAAGTAGCTTATTATATTACTGTTGAAAATTCAATGCAAAGTAATAAGAACAGAATAGTTTATTAATGTGCTATAGTTATTTTGGAAAGATTTATTTTCTTTGGCATTATAGTGGATCAATAAGAAACTTTTTAGAGAAACTAATTCATTTGGCTTTATGGAAATAAAAGCAAAAATAAACAGCAGAGTATTTAGTTTAGAATAGTAATTCCCAAAAGTATAATGTGGACTATAGCATAGGGATGAAACTACTTCAAAAAAATGTTGTTATAAAATATATGGGGGACAATTTAGATTAAACAAAATTAAATAAGTTGACAAACTATAAGACTTATCAGAGTTGTTAATATGCTCATGTGCACTAGGAATCTCCCTGAACAGCAGTGTAATGTGTAGTTTTCCCAAAATTTGTTGACTAGAGAAAATTTTTAGAACACTATGTCATTTAGACTTTTACAACCTGGAATCATATGTATGATATAATTTGCTAATACAGTGCTAACTGAGATCACTAAGCTATTAAGTACTTGTGACCAGATACTTTACTAGGCATTCAGGATGGACAGTGAACTTCAAGAGAGGAACACTTACCAAATTAGTTATGACAATGAACTATTTAGAAAATAAATCAGACAGATGTTCAATTAGAATATAAATTATTCATAAAGATTATAAGGGTTCAGGCATAAATAAAAATCTAAACTTAAAGATTTATGTGGAGCATCAACACAGAATTTTACTTTTACATGTACTCTTGCTCATAAAATGGCTCGAGCCAACTGATTGCGCACTTGACAGTTCATCTGCAATCTGACATAGATTCATATTTTTAAATGTTTTAATATTAATCTCTAGAGTATTTTTAAAGCTCCAAATTAAAACAAGTTTTGCAAGCAATTTCTGAAAACCAGATAATATTAAAATTATATCAAGTTTTTTGAAAGGTGTCTTGTATTCAAGAATACCAGATTTAAACTATAAACCTCAGGAGCAAAAGGTAATTTGGCCAAAGACCACCAAAAAAGGATACAATCCATTCAGACTCACTGCTGTGATAAGCAAAATAATAGACTTCTTCCACAGTCTTCTCTCCTAGAAATGTTCCCTAATCCATAACTTGGACCTTCTTCTCAAGATTGGTTGTTTTTAAAAATCTTTTAATTTCACTCCTTGCCCCCCACCACTGCACTCCATTTTTGAACTTTCTCTTTTGAAGTCCAAAAGAGTGTGTGTACAGGGTTGGGGGGGGAAAGTGCAGTTTTACCAACTACAAAAGTCCGTCCAGACTGACCAGCAAGACAAGGTGGCTTCTTGACCTAGGACAAGTGAGTCCAGAGGAAATTAAATTCCTTCATTCAAAGCAATAGCAAAGTTTCCCACCTTCCTCAGACTCCTTAGCAAAAAGTCTTCCCTCATCAAATGACCTGGTGTCTGTTCCTGGATAGCTCTTTTAGATTTTTTATCGGAGAGATACCACCGGGATGGACAGCCTCCTTTGGGAGTGGGAACACACTTCTACCAACCAGAACCATGAGACTCTAAGGAGGCTCAGTGCTTCCACGTGTGGCCCTTTCTGGGTCTTTTATTGCTCTGGAATGGTGGATGTGGCAGTAACCTCATTTCCAAAGACATCAGAAGTAGGACCTAGTTGTTACTCACCCAGGCGCTGCGGCATCTGGGAACTGGACTGGTTGCTAAGGACGCCGTGGAAATCGCTTTTAGAGCCTGTGGGTTGTGCTTTTTCGGTCTCGTGACGAGAGCTTAGCCAATCAGGGCTTGTAAGTGAAATCCCACCCTCCCTTCCCCAGCTCCACCACCTTTGTGTTTAGTTTCGACAGAATCAATGAAATGTGTGTGGAAAACCTTTATTAAAAAAAAAAAAATACCATCTTAATGCACACAGCAGTGGTTCGTTTTAAATACTATTCATATTTTATACATGCGGCCAGCAGCCCCCGGTAAGAAATGGGATTGGCAGCACGTTAGCGTTTCCTCGGTGTCATAAGGCTTTCTCTAAAGACTGCCCCTCCCCAAAAAAATAAATATTAAAAAAATAAGAACATTATACTTTCTTTACAAAGGTATCTACGTCTTTGAATCAAATTGCTGTTCGTAAATTCCTTTTAGGTAGTAAAATCTGCAGCCGCCAGTTCTCACTAGACAGTAAACAAAGCAGCCAGGGTGTTCTGGTACATAGTAGCCACAAGGTGGCGAAATTTTAATTCAAAAGAATGCCTTAAAAATACAGCCTCTCCCAACCCCATGAAAATCCTTATAAAATTCTGTGCGTATTAATGGAGGAGTGGCTTTATGTATTTTACCAATGTTCACAAGTGTTTTACCATATCCAAGAGTGTATAATAGCATTTCTGTGCAGATTGCCCTATGAAATAAATTGCCTCAAACCACTAAGAAATTAACTACTATGAACTAGAAAACATCAATCTTGGATTAAGTTTCTGTTCATAAAAAGCACTAAATAAATCTTTTTCGTTTTAGTACATTGCAATATTTAAATAGAAATTATAATATCTGATGCCAGGTTTTTCTGAATAAAATCTTTCCTATTAAACCAGTAAGTTAAGGCTAATAACAAAAGTGAAATTGAGAAAGAATATAAAATATGTATGTTAGCTAATTGTGGAATACCAACCCACATTGAAGGTGTTCCAAAAAGAAAAAAAAAAGATAAGTAAATAAAATTGGTGAATTAGTAGGGAAAGAAAACGTTTTGATATCCACCTCTAGGGGAGTTGGGGGGGAGGGTAGGGAACACCTGCGGCAGCAAATCAAGAGTGTTTACTATAGTTTACCATATTCCAGATAAAATGAGTGTTGGAATACTGAGGCATTTAAAAATATCTCAGTGTATTTTTGTGTTAATTTCAAGGATCTAGGGAACTTATTAAAAACATAAAACTTACAAACTATTAACAAGGTTATTTACAAAAGAATAAATAGGTTGGCAAAAATACTCTACACTATGCTATAAAAATTAGTGGAACCTACAGTACATTTAGAGAAGAAAGTAGCTACAAATGGGTTCTATACTACAAGGAAGATAGCAGGATATGTTTACATATGGAAGAATTTACAAATTCTTCTCCCACTCATGCTATAGTTGAAGGCACTCAAAACAAACTGCTCAAACAGTAGATCACTTAGAAATTACCAGTAATCAAAATTAAGAACTCAAAAATGTAGAAGCCGAGACTGGGAAGCACTAATGTCAAGCCATGAATCCAGGTACAGCTAAATAATTGATTTTCCCATAGTAGAAATGAAATGACAAAAATTGAAAGAGCTTTTATAATGCAGGTTAATACAATGAAATGTGACAAAGGCATGGTGATATTCTTCAATTTTCATAAATGAGAGTAAAATAAAAGAATTCCTTTATCATGGAGGTATTGAGCTTTTCTATTGTCTCTTTCCACAAAAGCAGTCAGTTTGGTTACTGTATGTCCCATCTGGTGAATTACATGTGTATAGTCACAATTTATGATGGTGAAAAAAATGTATTAACAATGAAAAGGTCATTGTTCTGTCAAAATTCTATCATGTGATCTCCAGGATCATTTCTGTTACCAAGGCCATACTTTCCAAGGACTAAGCCTTCTTCTTAATTTCCAAATTTTGCATTCCAGTCACCACTAATTATCAGTACATCCTGGTTGCATGTTTAATCTATCTCAAATTGCAGGAGCTGGTGAAAATCTTCCCTGTCTTCATTTTTGGCCTTAGTGGTGGGTGCATAAATTTGAATAATAGTCATATTAACCAGCCTTCCTTGTAGGTATATGGATATTATTCTATCACTGACAACACTGTACTTCAGGACAGATCTTGAGATGTCTTTTTGAATGAGGAATGCAACCCCATTTCTCTTTAATCTGTCATTCCTGTCATAGTACACCATATGATTATATGATTCAAAATGGCCAACACTAGTCCATTTTAGCTCACTGATGCCTAGAATGTCGATGTTTATGTGCTCCGTTTCCCTTTACACAATTTCTAATTTTCCTAGATTCCTACTATATATATTCCACACTCCAATTAATAGATTTTTATAGTTGTTCCTTCTCATTTTGAGTTGTGGCACATCAACAAAAGGAGGTCCCTGGGGCTTTACTCTGTCATTATGGTTGACTCTACTTTAGGGGATAGGGGTTAGCTCAGTTGGAAGATTGATACTCCACAGTCTCTGAGGAACGGGGTTCGATCCCCACACCAAAAAAACAAGAGGAGGACATGGCAATCTTCTCCCGAAACAATCAGCCATTGAAAACTCTATGAGGATTGCTATTAGTGGGACGAGACGACAATACCTAACAACAGCAACAACAACAGTTACTTTGAGGAGGCAACTCTTCTCCAGTTGTGTTTTGAATGCCTTCCAACCCCCAGGGCCATTTCCTGGCATTATCTCTGACAGTGTTTCTAGGAACCCTTTAGAATAGCATAATGTTTTCAAAATCTGACCACCACTTACTTACTTGCCTTTAATCCGCTTTTTTTTTTCAGTAGACTTTTTTTTGTACTGTACATTTTTCTAATACCAATTTCTTTAAATTTCCAAAATATAAATCTTTATAAATACTCTTTCTCTGTCTGAAATGATAGTTGCCCGCCAAAACCTCAACTGCTGTTACATACTCACTTAAAGACATACTGCCCCAGGTCCCTAACATTGCATACCAGGGAAACGCTTGTTAGGTATTTGTTATTATTTTGGCTGCATGGCATCCACTGTTCTTACATGCTGTTTGAGCATTCCCTTATGCAATCTGAATGAGAAGTTTGTTCTATTTTCCACTACACAAGCCAAAAGAGGCACATTATCCTTTCTCAAAACTCTGACAACTTGTGTGCTAGACTATATCCTAGGCTTGGCCAAATGGATGGTATAGCCTAGGACTTAAAATTTGGAGCAAATAATACCAAGATGAAAGTAGAAATAATCCTGCTCTGAGCATTTGTATGCGATTTTCCTTCGAAAAGACAATTGGGGAACCTCTTATTACCTTGTCCACTAGAGTAACATTTGCTCCTGCTCATTTTCAAGCCCAATCTTCCAGCCTGCATCAACTCGATAAACTACGGGTATCCTTTTGATAAATATCCTACGTTCTTTTCCCCCAGTTCTTTTGGGGTTGAACACAGGGCCTCACACATGGTAGGCAAGTGCTCTACAACACAGTGCAACTCCAGTCCCTTTTAAAAAAAAGTAATATTTTAATTATACTTATTGATGGGATATAGAGTGATAATTCAGTTCATACATTCATTATGCAATTATCAAATTAGGATTGCTTACACCTCTGTCTCCTTAAACATTTTACAGAACAAAGTAAACAAAAAGGGAAAAGTTTTCATTAATATGTAGTGACAGTTGTATGCAATTATGACTTACTGCATGATTTATTTTGTGGATTTTCATGGAGTTACATCCTGTATTTTGTGCTTTTTTTATTCCTCTTTTCTACTTTAAGTTGTTCCTCCTCTCTCTTCTACCTTCTCCATTGTCTACTCCCTCCAACTAGACCCTTCCCCCGGTATTGTATCCATTTATATTTTCCAATCTTAGAAAAGTATGATTTATATGTGTGTGTGTGTGTGTGTGTGTGTGTGTGTGTGTGTAATTTTTTTCTTTGACCTTGATTTAGCCACATATGAGAGAGAATGTGCACTATTTCTCTTTTTGAGGCTTTTTGATGGTTATTTCACTTAAAATGATGCTCTCCAGTTCCATCTATTTTGCTGCAAATAACCTATTTCATTCTTCTTTACTAATGAATAATAATCCATTGTGTTATATATACCACATTTTTAACACAGTCATCTGTTGATGGACATCTAGGTTGATTCCATACCCTTGCAAATGTGTGGAATGCTGCACTAAATATGGAAGTGTAGCTGTCCCTGTGATATGATGACTTATCTTCCTTTGGTTATATTCTTAGAAGTGGTATAGCTGGATCATGTGGTAATTCTATTTTTAGCTTCCTAAGGTACCCCCATAGTAATTTCTACAGTAGCTGACCTAATTTTCAGTCCCACCAGCAGTGTAAAAGTTTTCCTTTTTCTCGGCATCCTTGCCACCATTTATTGTTGTTTGTTTTGTTAATCTTGGCCTTTCTTACTTGTGTGAGATGGAATCTGTCAGATGCACAGAATGCAAATATTTTCTCCAATTCTGTGGGCTCTCCCTTTATTAATTGTTTGCTTCGCTGTACAAAAGATTTTTAGTTTTATGTAATCCCATTTTTTTTCCGGTACTGGGGGTTGAACCCAGGGCCTCATGCCTGCATGCTTTGCAAATGCTGGACCACTGAGCTGCGCCCCCCGGCCCCCCCCCCCTTTTTTTTTTTTTAACTTTTTGAGATAGGGTCCCGCTAAATTATACATACTGCCTCTGGTCTCGAACTTGCAATCCTCCTGCCTCCACCTCCCCAGCTGCTGGGATTACAGGCGTGCGCCACTGTGCCCAGCTATGTAACCCCATTTGTCAACTGTTGGTGCAGTTTCCTGTGCTTTGGGAGTTTGGGTAAGGAAGTACTTGCCTATGCCTATGTGTTGGAGTGTGTTCCCTATATTTTCTTCTAGTAGTTTTAAGGTTTGCACTTTTGTGTTGAAGTTTCGGATCCATTTTGAGTTGATTTTCAGGTCTACTTTCATTTTTTTACATATGAATATCCCATTTTGCCAGCACCACTTGTTGAAAAGCTATCTCTTCTCCAATGTATACCCTTGGTGCCTTTGACAAAGATCAAATGGCTGAAGCTGTGTGAGTGTATCACTGAGTCTTTATTTCTATTCCATTGATATTCATGCCTGTTTTGTGCCAGTATACCAAGCTATTTTTTTCACCATGGCACTGGAATATAGTTTGAAGTCCAGTATTATGCTGCCTCTTGCACTGTTTTTGCTGTTTAGGAGTACTTAGTCTTTGGTGCTTCCATACAAATTTTAGAGTTGCTTTTCCTATTTCTGTGAAATATATCATTGGAATTTTGATTGAGATTTTATTGAATCTGTAGATTGCTTTTGGTAGCATAGTCATTTTAACAACACTAATTCCCTAATCCTTGAGCTAGATCTTTCCATCTTCTAGTATATTCTGCGATTTCTTCCTTTAGTGTTTTGAAGTTTATATTCTAGAGGTCTTTAGAATGTTTGGTTAGATTTATTCCTAAATATTTAATTTTTTGGTGAGCTATTGAGAATGGGGTGATTGTTTTGATTTCTTTCTCTTCTCTTTTGTTATTGGTACAAAAGAATGCTACTGATTTTTGAGTGTTAAGTTTGCATTCTGGCACTTTAATGAAGGATCTGATTATCTCTAAGAGTTTATTACTAAAGTTTTTAGGTTCCTTTAAGTATAGGACCATGTTGTCTGCAAATAATTTGACCTCTTCATTCCCTATTTGTATCCTCTTTATTTCTTTCTCTTGCCTAATTGTACTGGCTGGTACTTCAATCACTAAATTGAATAAAAGAGGAGTGAGTGAACATCCTAGTCTTATTCCTTTGAGACAGGGTCTTGCTAAGTTGTGCAGGCTGCCTCTAGCCTTGAACTTGAAATCCTCTTGCCTCAGCCTCCTGAGTTGCTGTGACTACAGGTGTGCCACAGAACCTGGCTTCACTTCAAATTTTCTATCCAGGAAATCATTCATCTTCATTACTAGGGTTCCTAGTCTGAAAGAAGAAAAGCCATGCCTGTGGTATAGAACTCCCTCAGGCAAAGAGTTGAAAACACTGCAAAGAACACCTGTATATTTCAAAGATACTGAAGGAGACAGAGCACAAAGGTGATAGGGTCTTTCACTTTTCTTAGACTCTGGGCTTTTTGAAATTTCCACTGCACTTCAATTTTTTTTTTAAAGTAGAATATTGCCCAGAGATGCTAAGCATTCTCAAATGTGACAAATTTTAAAAGAAGAATAATAAAATTTACCTGTGGGAGTACAACAGGAACCTGAACAATAGGTAGATGCCTCCACTGTACTAAATGATAAAATAAGTCTGGGAAGTTCTCAGCTATTATCTCTTTGTTTATTTTTTTCTATTCTTTGTGTGTATTTTTCTAAATAAATTTTTTCAGTTTGATTTTTAGGCTGGGATTACAAGAGTGGGCCATGGTGCCTGGCATAAATTTCCTACTTACAGTGGCATGTTAAGTTTCTGTTATTTTGAACAGAAACAGTTCTAGTGCCACATTTACCTGGGGAGCCACCTTGTTCTGAAAACCTTGCATATGTTGACCTTCCTCTCTCAGTATTACTTAGGGACCACTGCTCAATATTTCCTTAGCACTCTGAGTAACTCTCTCCCATAGCACTTATCCAAATTGTATGTGACGAAATCTACGTAGAGAATGCTCACTAAAAAATTACAAAAGAGATAATGCTATTAAAAAGTAAAACAATTAAAAATATGCATAATATTTAAACCATATTTCTTAAACTGTAAGCTTTGCTCCTCCAGTTTTGATTTTTAGATCTCACATTTTGTTTTACTTTATTCTGCTTTCAGTTAAAGCTATCAGCATCTTCATTGCCATGTTTCAAACTAGTCTGAACATTTCAATTAGCTTCCTAAGTCAGAATTGATTTTCCAGGGAGAAAAAAATCTGACATCAAAAATGAAACTACAGGAAAAAAAATACACACATCAAAATTAGTATTTATTTTGGAACTAAACAGCTTTCTAGGTGACAATTTCTCACTGTTTTAGAAGTTTTGTGTATCATTTTAGATTGATCAAAAGAGTATAATTTAACTAGTAAATAATTTATATTCTATAATTATCTTCATGCTGCCAAACATTTAAGTATCTTATCAGTACTTTTCAAATGCTCTCAGGAATAAATGGAACAGTAAATGAATTTTTTATCAGTTCAAGAGAGAAAACAAAGGCAATTAAAACTCGAGTAATATTAAAATGGCCATTTTATTTATAAAAGCACATTAGCGGCAAAAGCAGAAAAAGATTTTAAGATAATGTACTGAATTTACCCAAATTATTTATTTTTCCAATTGGTTATTTTTAAATGCATTTGTCAACTTATTAAAAGATATGATTTCTATTTTTCATGAAAATTATTTGACATGTTTGTGAGGATATATTTAATCCTATTAATGAACATTTAAAAATAAAATTTGCCAATTATAAATCTGCATAAATACTGAGAATATGATGACACTTCTGTAATCCCAGCACTCAGGAAGCTGAAGCAAAATGATCTCGAGTTTGAGGCCAGCCTGGGCTACATAGTGAGACCTTGTCTCAAAACAAACAAACAAAATATAAGATGATTAACATTATTTTGAACTGCTGGATTTGTTATGGGAGCAATTTGCTATTCTGCAATAGATAACCATACAAACAATTATGTGTTATTCTCATATAATACATGGTGGCCATGTTTTAAATGCATGTTTTAGTTCCAGTGTTATGATGGCTTTTTTTTTTTTTTTTTTTTTTTTTTTTTAGTACTGAGGGTTTTCATGGTCTTCTACATACTTTGTAAGTGCTCTACCATTGAGCTACACCCCGGTCCCTTTTCTTATTTTTTGTCTTAAGAGAAGCTCTCCCTAAATTGTGCAGGCCGCCTGTAGCTTCAAACTTGTGGTACTCCTGCCTCAGCCTCTGGAGTTGCTGGGATTACAGGCCTGCACCACTGCACCCAGTTGTTATGTGTTTCTCAAACTAGTTTGAAGCTATAAACTGTGGACCATTTTAGCATGATTATTTTCAAAATGTTTTGACAAAATACAGAATGAAAGAACTTTGATGGCGCAATAGTCTTGTGATTAAAAGGTGCAGATTTAGTAATCTAGAAAGATCTTTATTGCTGTGTCCATAATTGAATCTGCTCTATTAATGTTTTTTTTATTAAAATAATTATTTAGCACCTGGCATAGTGGTGCATGCCTACACTCTGAGAGACTTTGGAGGTGGATAGAAGGATCAAAAGTTTGAGACCAGGGGCAGCCTGTGTAACTTAATGAAATCCTGTCTCAAAATAAGAAGTAAATAATGGGCCCGGGTGCATTTCAGTGGTAGTGCTTGCAAAGCATGCCTGAAGGTCTCGGTTCAACCCTCCAATATATATATTCCTCCCCCTCAGGGAAAAAGTGATTTTTTTTTTACAGCAATTAGGAAACACAAGTAAAATCAGCACATCTTGGTGACCACCTGTAAGCCTAATGACTTGGGAGCCTGAGGCAGGAAGATCTCAAGTTTGAGACCAGAGGCCACCCTTCACAATTTATCTAGAGCTTATCTCAAAATAAAAAACACAAAGGGGGCTGGAGCACTGTCATGATGGAGAATGAAACTGCCCTTGTCTCACACAGTTCTCTCAACCATACATAGCTCAACCCTACTGCCTGCACAAAACAAGTTGAAATTCGTCACACACTATTACTAAGGTTCCACATGCTGTTTTGTGTACTGAAGATCCCGGCCTTTCAATTGGATAGTGCTTGGCAGCAGCTTTTACTGTATTTTTTTTTATCATATATTATCATTTAGTAATAATTACTTGATATTTAGATTCCTGCTAAATTTCCCTATTGTGGGCAATTATACCATAAATATATGATATATATCATAAACATGTTCAGGAAATAAACTTTATATTTGTTTTCTAAGACTTATGAGTCAAAAGTTACGATCATTTTCCTGGTTTTTGATACAAATTGACAAATCACTCTCCACCCAAAAGTTATTACACTTTTGTATCTTTCCTTAAATGAATGAGAGCTACTTTTCACCTGGCACAACAACGCACATTCTCTTTTTTAAGATTGCTTTTTTAATAGATAAAAGATGATTGCTACTTAAATTTAGCTTTTTTAATTACTAGAGTGTATTTTATGTGAATATTGTACACTTCAGTTTTTTTATTGCCTCTTCATATGTTTTGCTCCTGTTTCTACTAATTTACTTTTTCATTGGTAGATGGTCTTTGTACATTAAACATACTGATTCATTGTGCAAGTTATGTGAAAAGCTTTTTTTTCCAATTTGTACTTTGTCAATATTGAGTACTTTGAGTATTTTTCATTTATTAAATAAGAATTTAAATTTTATACAGTTAAATTATTATAATGTTCTCAATTCCGTAAGTGGCTTTTAACTTTGCTGTCAGATTAGGAAGTCTCCCAATCCATTGCATAAAAAACATTCACCTATTATTTTCTTCCAGTATTTGTTTTGAAACAAAGAAAATATACAGTATATTACAAGTGAAATTTGAAAGTAATGACTCCTACTGCCTATTTTCCCCCTCAACTGGCTACCCTAAGTGTTCTTTCTTTCTTCCTTTCCTTCTTTTTTTTTTTTTTTTTTTTTTTTTTTTTTTTTTTTTTTTTTTTTTTTTTTTTTTTTTTTTTTTTTTTTTTTTTGGTGGTACTGGGGGTTGAACCCAGGGCTTCGCCCTTGCATGCTCTGCAAGTGCTGGACTACTGAGCTGCACCCCCAGCCCATTTTTTTATTTTTTTGAAACAGGGTCTCACTAAATTATGCAGACTGCCTCTGGTCTTGAGGTTGCAATCCTCCTGCCTCCGCCTCCCAAGCCGCTGGGATTACAGGCATATGCCACCATGCCCGGCAGGTGTTCTTTCTTCACTGATGGGGATATGAAATTGTTTGATGCCATGTTTTTGTATTAAAAGTACACACGTGCATGTGTGAACTCGCGTGCACACACACGCATTTAGATTTCTCTCTCTTTTTTAAAAATCCAATAAAATTTAGGACTTGAGACAATCCCATCCTTGCCACAATCATTCCTAAGGAACAGCGAAGTATTTTATTGCCATACCCAGTAATTAATTTGGTATTAGTTATCCAGTAATTTGATATTGGGCTGGAGTTGAGCTCAGTTGTTACAGTGCTCCTCTGTGCACTCTGACGCCCTGGGTTCAATGCCCAGCACGCAAACATAGGAGAAGTTGGCAGCCCACTCCCTCCTGAAAGAGTCATCCATTGAAAACCCTTATGAATAGCAGAGAAGAACTTACATGGTGCTAGGCATGGCACAGTGTTGGGGAGTGTTTCATTCTGTTACACACAGGGTCGCTATGAGTCGGACCGACTCAACAGCACCTAACAACAAATTTAGTATCAGTATTCCAGTAATACTGGATACATTTACCAAAAGATTGTTGAATCTTTTTTGCCAAAGACACAACACAGCCTAATTTAAGAATGTTGATTTACTCAGAAGCTGATTATCACTTTAAATAAATGTCCACGTCTGGAAGATTGAAAATAGTACGTCAGGGTTCTCTTTTGAAACCCTCGGAGTTCTACGTGTCCAGCGGGGAAGAAGAGACACAGGAAGAACCCATGCAAGACTCAATCAGCTCTAGGGAGAGACACTCTGCCTCAAGAGTCCATGGAGCTAACGAAAACAGGTAGTAGCAGAAGCAACGGATATCCTCCACATTGGTCAACCAGAGGGTCCTGAGTTTGAGTGGTATCCCTGGATTTAAATACCCTGAGTCACCTAATGCATCAGAAAAATATAAGACAGTAAACTGTTTATAGTTTCCTTGAGGCCTTAGGAAAGTAAAATACTCAATTCCTAAATCTTGGGGGCGGTTTGAATTCGTGTGTAGGGCTTGCTCTCTCCCTCGACCTTCACTTGAACTTTGGTTAGGCTTCCTCCAGTGGTCTGCAGTGCCTTTGAGTTCCCTGGGCGGACTCTATTGTCTCTCAATAGGTTTCATTCAAAACCCTAAAGGCGGGAGACAAATCTAGAGGGAAATAACACCTCACAGCTTTGACCTCTATTATTTCACTCGGGACAAGCAAGGCGCCAGAAAAGACATTTTCTGGGGCGTAGATGCAGCGTGGGGCATTTCTGGCAGAGTGTTCAGCAGGTCAGCTCCACGTACTCCTTATCTTCTCCCTCGAAAACACAACTTTCTTTTACCTCCCTCCACCCAGGCTGCATCTCTTTGGTAAGATGTTTCTCGAACCCCACAATCCCCTTCCTCCTCTCTCCCTAAAGACAACAGAAATGCCCAGCTCCCGATTACCGCCGCGTTTCCCTAGCAACCAGGTTAGAAAAGTGGCCGGAAGAGGCTACGATCACGTGTTTCAAGAACGTCCGGGTTTCCATCGTGACTTCCGGTTGTCAGAATTCCGGGACGCGGCGGCGGCCGAGAAAGGGAAGCGGCGCACCCGTAGGTGGCCGTGGCTCCAGTGGTGGTGGGCTCCGAGTGGGCCCACCAGTTCCTGGCCCGGCTGCGATGCACCCGCGGCGCCCGGACGGATTTGATGGCTTGGGCTACCGGGGTGGTACCAGGGACGAACAGGGATTTGGCGGCGCTTTCCCTGCAAGGTCTTACAGCTCGGGGTCGGACCTGGGCCACTGGGTGACGACTCCCCCAGACATCCCGGGTAGCCGTAACCTGCACTGGGGTGAGAAGAGCCCGCCGTACGGCGTGCCCTCTGCCTCCACCCCACACGAAGGCCCTGCGGAGGAATCCTTTCCCGGCGGCGGCGGCGGCGGCGGCGTGCAAGGGAAGAGCAGTGGTGAGGGCGTGGGGCCCGAGGTAGGGGTAGATGGGATGGCGGTGCCCTGGTAGCGCCCTGCAGACCCCAGAAGCCGCGTGAAGGGTCCAGGTCCGTCCCTTGTTGGCATATCGCGCGCCACACCCTTTGCCCTCCTTTCGTCCTGTGTCCCTGAAGCGGGCCTCCTCTATCTCGCAAGTGTCTTCTCCGGGATCGCCTCCAAAAAAGACATCTGCCTTAGCTGTAGGTGCACAGTAGGAATTTGGGGGAAAGGGTTAAGGGGGTTGTGGTGTGTTACAATCCGTGGTCTGAATAAAGAAAGAAGGAAACAGGATTATTTACTGTTGCTTAATTCACTTTGGCGGCTGTATTTTCTTGATTTAATTAGTGAATTTGTTTGTACCTTTTATGTTTTAGAAAGAGAAGCTTTTCAGCATAGGCAGATTTTGGTTCAAACCTGGTTCTACCACTCATAAACTGAAACATTTTTAAACCTGTGAGTCTTAGGTTTTCTCATCTTTAGGAATTGTAGGATGATTACTAGAAGTTTTTTACAAGTGTTAAAATGAATTGAATAATGCTTAGTATAGTATGGGACACATAGTACACTAATGAAATATTTGTTCTCTATTTTTACCCTCTTAACCGTGGGAGTTGTATCTGTTTTCTAGATTCCCCAATCTTGAAATTTACCTCCCTGTAATTTGCCCTTCTCCCACTTTCCTCCTGACCTAAAAAGTCTCCACTTAAGTGTTAGAAACACTGATACAGTTTCAAGATAGGACTCTGGAATCAAGCCATACTTAGTAGGATGTTGAAAGGCCTGTGTTTTAATTGCAATGTTGCATGATCTACATATGTTCAACATCTTTTTTATTCATAAAATGTAAATAGCTGACTCCTTTATCCTGGAATTGTTAGAATAATAAATTCATTATATCATTAAGTATATTCTAGACATCAACTTTATACCAATTTTCTCCTTTTTGAATTCGAAGTACAATGATATTTGATTTAACTGGAAGAAATTTCATGATTTTCTCATAAGAAAATGAGAATATGAAGGAGGATCCGTGACTTACCCAGTGTTATCCAATTAGCTTTTTGATTCTTACCTAGTTTTCTTCCCATTGTTATACTGGTCCAAGAAGAATAGTGGAAAAAATTTTAAAGTTACAAATAATTCACATTGCATATATAATTGCTGCACAGTTACCTTGTCAGTAAAGTTTATGTTTTTTATCTTTTCCTAAATTTCATTTTGATGGGTACAATAAGAAGGTTGTTAACAAAACCAGGGTTTTATTTTGCAGTTGTTATCAGATGAGTGAGTCTACTTTTGCAACAAGGTTAGCCACCTGAGAGACTTACACTGTTAACTACAGTAAGCCTCCCGAAGACTTTCCAGAAAATGTCAGTGCATTTTCTGCTAATAGTTAAGGATTATCTATGCACGCAAAAAGGGTAGAAGCTGGCAGGAGGGAGATGCTTTAGCATGGCATGTTTCAAGGTGAAGTATATAGTTTCCCCAGAAATATGCTAAGTTGGCCTATTCCCTCTGTAAGGGAGCAGTGAGAGCATTGCTTCATTTGAAGGAGCTAGGGAGAGAGCAGGGGCTGGGATTTAGCTCAGTTGGTAGAACGCTGCGCTGCAGTATCTGAGGTCCTGAGTTCAATTCCCAGCACTGCAAAAATGGGAGAAGGACTGGCAAGCCACTCCCAAGTAAATCCTGAAATAGTCAGCCGTTGAAAAACCCCTATGAGGGTCACTATGAGTTGGAGACTGACTTGACAGCACCAAACAACAAACAACACTTTGGGGCTGGGATTTAGCTCAATTAGTAGAGTGCTGCTCTGCAGTCTCTGAGGTCCCAAGTTTTCCAGCACCACAAAATGGGAAAAGGACGTGGCAACCTACTCCCAAGGCAATCCTGAAACAGCCATTGAAATCCCTATGAGGGTCGCTATGAGTTGGACTTGACTCGACGGCACCTAACAACAACAAGGGAGAGATCACAGAGGGAATTGTCTCTTAGGAATATTGATATTTAATGTCTGTTGTTGTTGTTGTTGTTAGGTGCCGTCGAGTCGGTATCCAACTCAGAGAGACCCTCTGTACAACAGGGGAAACACTATTGTCAGTGCTTCTCTGCTGTTCATAGGGTTTTCAATGGCAGATTGATTTTTGGGAGAGGGTTGCCAGGTCCTTCTCCTAAGCCTACAGCACCTGGTGTTCCTGGCGGTCTCCCATTCACGTACTAACCAGGCCCGACCCTGCTTAGCTTCCAAGATCTGACAGGATCAGATTGCACAGGGCGCATTTAATGTCTAGTCCCTCTGATAATTTACCACTATGATTTTGTGTTCTTTAGTCAAGAGAAAGTCTCTTTTCTTTTGACATATGTATGGGGTGTTTCCAGCTGTGAACTTTTTCAGTAGCAATATAGAAATGCTATTAGTAATACCAGGTATGTATGCAGTAACCTATCACAAAGATTAAATTCAGTAGCTGTTTTTAAACTATTTAAAACTTAACCTCATGGAGAAAACGCGAGCTGTTTTTACTCACTTTGGTAACTCTTAAGTGCCCTTTCAAAGGAATAATTTTGAGGTGCTTTGCTTGCAACTTGCCCCAAGCCCCAGCAAAGGCCTTCACAATTCAAATTACCCCTACCCCCGGCCCTTCTCAGAATTTTACTTTGTAAGATATGAGGTTTAAATGAATAGCATGTTAATATAAGAAATATGTTTTGTTTTCACAGTAAATCTAAACATTGGTTATGAGTAATCTTATTCTTTTTATTTTAGAACAGTTGAATAGATTTGCTGGATTTGGTATTGGACTTGCAAGGTAATGTTTTATCTAAAATTAAGTTCTTATTTAGAGATTTTCCTTTATACGTCAAATGACTAGTTTTTCCTTCCTTTAGATTTTTCTTTGGAGTAACAAATTAAATATTAAGTAATATTTTGCAGGAAAAAGTTATTTTTCAAAATCTGTAACTTGAATTTTTCTGAGTAAATGTCAAAACTAGTCATTCAATTTCATAAACACAAAGTAATTTTGTAATGAATATTGTAGCAACTTTCATCAATCTCTCAGAAAAATGGAACCAAATGTAATCTTATGTCCCTTTTCATCAACAAAGTAGTTGTGCACTGAGCCTTCTCTTTAATCATTTGAATGATTCCAAGATATTTCACAGCAGAGTCTAGATTCTGTCAGTAATCAGCATTTGGGATCAGCTTTACATTTTTTGTTTCTAATGTTCATTTTAAGAAAAGTCATTAGTCTTAATTATAGTGATCTTTAGTCAATACCAATTTCATAAATACTGGACTTGCCCACGGTTTACATTTCCTACCAAAATGACCTTCATCCTTTTAAGCATTTTGATCAAGAAAAAAGACCTCACTTGAAGAATTAAACCTGAGGATGTTAAAGTCAGTATAAATAAAATCTGTGTTTTTCATCCTAATCTTTTTAGTCTCACTCTTTATACTTTAAAGCTTTCGTTCATTTGATATAATAGTAATATATGTGAATGTTCACTTGGTATGATATTAATCTATATGAATGTATTTGTTCATGTCTGTATATGACACTTTAAGAGCTTAAACTCACACCTGTGATTATTTTGTAGGGTATATTTTCAAAAGAAATAAGTAATTAACATTGTCATTTAAAATCCTATAACTAAATACCAAGTACATCAAAGTCAAACTGTTTAGAATAAGAATCATGAAGAACAAATGGCTCTGATGATAGAAATTTTGTTCATAAAACATTGTTTGAAAGAAGTGGAAGTTAAATAATGTGGCATTTCTCATGTCAGACATACACAGTTCTATTTTCATCTTTAAACTATAGATATTAATATTATGTATGGTTTCCCCATTTACAAGTTTGTAGATCTATTTTTATTTTACATTGAATTTTGTTATTGGTAGATTCATTTACAAATGTGTAAATTATTTTTTAAAAATCCTTTTAGTTATTTTGAGAACTGAGGAAATAATACATGGTTCTTCAGGCACGAGTAATATCAGGTACATTTATGTTATAAATAAAATTTGTATATAGACATATATACATAAATTATTTTTATATAGTCTGTTTACAGAAAATGTACTGGCCCATCCGTGCATTGTTCTTCGCCGCCAATGTCAGGTAAATGTTTTTTTGTGACCTTCTTGAGACAGTTCTAATCCTAATCTTAAATGTAGAATACAGATAAATGACATGAGCTTTTAACCATTATTGCATGTTCCAATGTTCATAATATATCAGTTCTCAAACTTTTTAGTCTCAAAACCTCTTTAAAGTCTTTAAAATTGTTTGGAATCTCAAAGAACTTTGGTTTATGTAGATCATATCTGTTGATACTTAGCATTTCAGATATTATTACTGGAAATAATTCGTAAAAATAATATAGTCATTAAATATTAACAACATAAATAACATTTTTGAAAAATGTTATGTTTTTGCAAATATCTATAATGTCTAACATAGTAGGAATTAGCCAGTTTCTCAGATCCACTTCTGCAGTTAATCTATTGTATGTTATGTTTTAAAAGAAATAAGGAAAGGTCAGTCTTATGCATATTATGTAATTGAAAACAGGAGTATTTTAAATTCTTTTCAGATATTCATGAGTATTTGAAATTACACCAAAAATCACTAAGTATTAGTTTCTTAAAGGTTCTTCTCAATGTGAAATCTGAAACCACATGAACTTTTTATACTTGGTCACATAAAAATCCCCATTGATTTATACTGTATCTTGAATGGTTATTTTTACCTATGTATGAATATGTATCATCATGCATTGGTTATTTGAAAAATATTGGTTCACAGAGTTACATAGGTCTTCAAAATGTTAAAATAATTATACAGTATCAAAAATTATCTTCATTAAAAGCACCACTGATATCACACTGGAAAAGTTTTCAACTATTGTATACCCTTGATGGTGGCTACACATTTTCCAAAATTCTGACTTTTACCTGGAAACCCATATTTATTGACAACAAATATTGTCTTTATTATTTAAAAAAGAAAAACCTCACTTTGTCCATTTTTGAGAACGTATCTATCCCAAGTATGAATAACTATAGTTTGCTAGCGCAGTTTTTGAAGAAAAATGAAGAAAAATGGTATTCTATTAAAAAAAAAATAGTGGCTAGGTCAGCTTGCAATTCCATCATACAAGAGTTTTCCCTCATAAAGTCCATCTTCTTTTATGTAACACATAGGATATTAATTAGAAAGATGATGTGTAGTCAAGAAACAAGATTGCATAAAATTAACATTTTTACTGCTTCACCAAGAATACTGTTGATTGCTTTTTCCTTCCAGCGAGTATATAAAGAATACAGTAGATATAAAAATAAAATTTGATGTTAATACCTTGATTCATACTAAAGAACTAGCAGTTTTACTCACACTTGCTTTTGTACAATTAGTGAAATATCAATACAGTGAAAAAGACAGTGGTGACTTAATTATCATTAAGAAAATAGTTTTGAGCTTGTCAGTCCTCCAGTAGGGTAATGAAGCCTTTGCCAGTCAGTGACCTATACTATGGCAAATGCTGCTATCATACAACTTATTTTCTTTGCAAAATAATTTTTTCCATATTTGCTGTTAAGCATTCAAAATAGTATACATCAGTACAAATCAGTCTGTTTATACTTGTTGTTGTTAGGTGCCGTCGAGTTGTGTCTGACTCATAGCGACCCCCATAGGGTTTTCAATGGCTGATTGTTTCGAGATTGCCTTGGGAGTGGGTTGCCACATCCTTCTCCCATTTTTGTGGTGCTGGGAATCGAACTGGGGACCTCAGGGACTGCAGAGCGGTGCTCTACCAACTGAGCTAAATCCCAGCACTTGTTTATACTTAACACCGAAAAATAAGTATTATAGAAAAATAATTATTAAAATGGCATTGACAGTGTGTATGCCCCAGAACAGTGTAGTTGAGACATACATGTTTTACATGGTGATGATATTACATTGTTATTCAGTATGTATGATTTTGACCTCCTTAACAGATTCCATAATTTGCCTGTTGATTGCAGTATATAGGTTGAAAAATGCTTGCCTCAAATGAAGGATGGGAGATGTAATTCTAGTTTTTTGAAAACTGTAATGCCAAATAGTAAGATCTTTTTTATTTTATAGTCCTCACTACTATGTAGTACATTACTATGCATTGGTCTTTATGTTGTATTTATATCATTGTAGATACAACAGTTTTAATGGGTTAAAGCAATATCAAAAGTAATTTTGCTTATGTATACTTTATGTTTTTTGTTTATGCTGCCACTTCACTTTATATTGTTGATGACTTTATTATTTCTTGACAAACAATAACAAAAATGTGTACTATCTTTTTAAACAGGTTAATTACCATGCTCGGCATTACCATCTCACTCCATTTACAGTCATCAACATTATGTACAGCTTTAACAAAACTCAGGTGAGAATCTGTGGATTTTATTAAAGCTTTATATATTTGGGCTTTATAAGCATTAAAGTAAGAATAATTCCTTTTAATTTGATTTATAAAAATAACTTATAGTAAAATTAATGTAACATAGTAATGTTATTTTGAATCTTCTAACATTTCACTTAATTCTGCAGAAATAAAAAGAGCTGTGCTAAACCCCAAGAACTTAGCAGTAGTTAATGTCTCTACTATCAAGAGACTTATAATTTAGTCATACAGACAAAAACTTAAGAAGATTGTGATGCAGTAAGATGCAATATTAGAAGTACAAAATGCTGTCAGCATATAGAAGAGAGATGCCTTATCAAAACTGGGATTGAGCACAGGGTATAGCTCAGAAAATCTTTGGATATAAGGATACTGAACAACTTAGTTGCTCAGTTGCTCTACCAACTGAGCTAAACCCAGCCCACTTGATTAATTAGAGTGTTCATTTTGACCTAATAGCCCACCTAAGGAACATTAAAATAGTGATGGAAATTTCTTTAGGTGTACTTCTCTAATAAGTTTCTATTAGAATAATAACTTACTAGAAAACATTGGTAACTTGTCAGGAAGTATTAATGCTGAGAATAGAGAAAAGGTTTTTTAATGTTCAGAGACAGAAGAGAAGAAGTTATTTTGTCTGGAAATGGATTTAATGCAGTATAAGGTTGAAGGTTGAAGGTTGAGGTTGAAGAAAAAGAGAAATGTAAAAAGAGTAAGAGAAATAAGAAGGATCCAGATCATAAAAAGACTTCTAAGAACTGCACAATAGATCTTAAAAGCTGCAGGAGTACCATTAAAGGTGTTTTAACAGTGACCAACGTATTTTGAACAAATTTTGTTTGGCACTGTCCGTAAAAACTTGAAATATACATGTTCACTGACTTCTAATTTTACATCTAAGGTTTTTTTTTTCCATATATGTTTGTATTTATAGAGGATGCCAAAAATCTATAGACATATAAAGTATTAAAATTGTAGTACTTAATATAATATAATAATATATTAATATAATATAATAGTATGATATAATATAATATAATATAAAATATAGTACTTAATATAATAACAAAAGATGAATATGTCACATTTGACTTCTGTAATTGCAAGAGGTGCTCATAGTGGCTACTGTTTTAATTTAATTCAACTTCAAAGAGTAGTACATAGGTAACGTCTCTTAAAATGTGTGTACATTTTTGGCATCCCCAGTATATATGTACAAAAATGTATGTATGTCATTTTAGTATTGCCCATAACAATGAGATAGTAAATTATTAAATTATATCAACAGACTACCAGTAAAATAATTATGATATATTTATATGATGAAACATCATGTAGTCTTTAAAAATAAGAAGATTTATCTGTGTATACTGATATGGAACAATCTCAGTTATTTTTTGTGGTTTAATATAGCTACACCTCTAAAAATGAATAAAATAAAAATATTTGCACATACACATAGATAAGCCCATGTATATCCATGTATAATCTCTGGAAGATAGGAGATAGATAAGAAACTGATGCTAGGGGCTTTGAATGAAAAGGAAACAATCTTTTTTGCTCATACTCTGTTACTCCTTTTTAATTTTATTGCATCGATATGTTATTTACTAATAATATAGATAAATAATACAAACAGTAATATCACTGATCATACTGTAGAAAGGGGCAAGAGTAAAAACAGTGAAATTGTTGTAATATAGTCACATTTGTAGAAGTGATTGTCTAAGGGTGGAGGAAAGGCCATAGGTTTATAAGAGACTAAGAACAGAGTTTATAGAACTTGGTGAATGATTAGAAAGGGTAAGAGAAAAGCCTTATCTGGGTGTGCAATTTGGACACTAGAATGATGAAGCTACTATCTAGGGAGGCAGCAGATACAGCGGAGAGGGAAGGAAATGTGGTGGGAGTGGATATGATTAAGTTGTAGATGTGTAAATTTTGAAATACCTATAGGTCATCAAGGTGAGATTAGTAGATAGTTGATTACATAGTTATTAGAGATATTTAATAAATTAGTCATTAGGAGTACTTGATTAATTATTGTTGTTAGTGCCATTGAGTTGTGTCTGACTCATGGTGACCCTCATAGAGTTTTCAATGGTTGGCTGTTATAGGATTGCCTCAGGAGTGGATTGCCACGTCCTTCTCCCATTTTTGCATTGCTAAGAATCAAACTCAGGACCTCAGAGACTGCAGCACAGTGCTCTACCAACTGAGCTAAATCCAGCCCACTTGATTAATTAGAGTGTTCATTTTGGCCTAATAGCCCACCTAAGAAACATTAAAATAATGATGGAAATTTCTTTAGGTGTAATTCTCTAATAAGTTTCTATTAGAATAATACCTTACTAGAAAACATTGGTAAACATTCAATATTAAGTTTTATTAATACCTTCTTTTGTGTTTTATATTTAAGCATTAACAGAAGTAATGCTGAATTTTGTTCATTTTAGGGTCCAAGAGCCCTATGGAAAGGAATGGGAAGTACATTTATTGTCCAGGGAGTCACACTTGGAGCAGAAGGCATAATTAGTGAATTCACACCTTTGCCAAGGTACCTTTTTTTTTTTTTTTGGTATTTTCTAAATATAATTTCATATTAAGTTTTAATAAAATACAACATTTTCTGAAAATACCTTGAATCTGAAGTAGCTAAGAGGCAGAGGATAAAATAATTATTAATTATATCTTACTGAATTAGTATGTAATAAGGAAAACACTTCTTATTCTAGTATGTATTGAAATACATCTTATAGTTCCCTCTGCTGTGTGTGGCAACTGCCAACTTAGGAGCAAATGCAAACGTGTGAACAATTTCTGTTGGTTAAGTAGCTGTTTTGGTTATAGTATGTTGTGTGATTTATGGTACAATTAAACAAACCCCTTTCAGAATCCAAGGGAATTGTTGGCAAGTATTTCAAAAACTAACTGAAACCTGAGCTAGGTCTTGAATTGTGGGTAAGAGTTGACTTAGAAGAAAAGATCATTCCAAGAATAGAAGACAGCCTGCACAATATTATGGAGGTTGAATAGTCTGCGTAGTAAAAAGAATTGACTTGTGTGTGGAATTCCTTTGTGGGTTTGGGAATCAGCGATTTTACTTTTTAAAAATATATATGGTTTCCTCAAAAATATTCTTAATTTTAGTGTAAAAAAATTGGCACACATAGACTGATAGAGAGACATTGTAATAGTCTAGGCCAGACTAAGAAGGTTCTAAATTATGGAGCAGAACAGAAAGGGATGAGTTAGATGGACATTTCTCAAGTATAATTGATGGTAATTGATGTTAGATTGGCAGCATGGGGAATGGGAAAGGAAGTTGTCAGCAGTTACTGTTGTTGGTAGGTGCCATCGACTCAGTATCTGACCCATAGCAACCCTACGTACAACAGGCAGAACACTATTGTCAGTGCTTCTCTGCTATTCCTAGGGTTTTCAATGATGGATTGATTTTTAGGAGTGGGTTGCCAGTTCTTCTCCCAAGCCTACAGTATCTGGTATTCCCAGGTGGTCTCCCATTGAAGTACTAACCAGGCCCAACCCTGCTTAGCTTCCAAGATTTAATGGGATTGGACGCCACAGTGCTATGGCTGCAGGCCAGCAGTAACTGAGTTTTCTGTATTGGAAAATGTTAACTAAGATAGAGTAATCATAAAGAAGAATAAGTTGGAGTGGAGAAAAAGCTACAAAATGCAACTTTCAATAAATCTGAGATTTGCAAGATATCAAAGGAACATTTCTAATAGGTAGTAGAGCTGTGGACCAGAGTCTAAAGAAAATTTGAAGTGGAGACAAGACATAGCTTTGAATATTATGGCATAAAAATAGCATTCGAAGCACTGGGTGAAATTCAACTAACATGAAATATAGACTAAATGACATAAAGCAGGCCAATGATAGAATTGTTGGCAACTTGTGTGTGCACAGATGTGTGCTATGCTTGTGTGTGGGTGTGTAGGTTGGGAGAAATAGTTGAAGAGTACTGTTAGTAAGTGATGCCTTCAAAACAAAAATAACAGGAAGATATACAACATAGTTTCCAGGTGCCAAAGATTGTAAAATTAGAATTATAGAGATATTTGGAGGAAGAGGGTAGAGAAATTGGGAAAATTGCCCGGGTCTCTTCGTTTCTCTGTGAAACAGGTTCCAGGGTTGCTTGATGAAAGAAAGACAGACTCGAGTTATAGTAGTAAAGCATGAGAATAATACTCTAACCTGTGAACAGTCACAACCGACAGAATTTTTTCAATGAATATATGAAAGGAATGTCAATAGACAATATTGGAAATTATAAATTTGTTAGGTACTCGGGATCATACTGTGATCTTCTGGATTGGCAGTACATTTTTATGCATTGTTGTTGTTAGGTGCCATCGAGTCAGTATCTGACTCATTGCGACCTTATGTACAATAGGCAAAACACTATTGTCAGTGCTTTACTGCTATTCATAGGGTTTTCAATGGTGGATTTTTGGAAATAGGTTGCCGGGTCCTTCTCCCAAGCCTACAGCACCTGGTTTTCCCAGACAGTCTCCCATCTAAGTACTAACTAGGTCCAACCCTGCTGAGCTTCCAAGATCTGACAGGACCGGATGCCACAGTGCCACAGTTGTAGGCTTTTTATGCATTAGCCAGTGCATATAACATTAAAGGCTTTGAATGGTTTTTTAATCCAAATATATCTCCAGGTAAATTTTTTAGATTGTCAAGGAGGTGAGATAGTGCTCAATCTTGGGATTTAGTCTTTGTAGAGAAGGAAGTGAAGGAAAGAAACTGATGTCAAGCTATTATGGTTTAAATTTAAAATGTTCCTGGAAGGTCTTCTGTTTGAACATTGGGTCCCCAGCTGGTAGTCCTGTTTATGGAGACTATGGAACGTTGGGAAGTGGGATTCCAGATTTGCAGAAGCAGCTCCCTGGGGGTGGGCTTTTGGAGGCTTTCACCTTCACCCACAGTTTCAGTCACTTTTGCTTTCTGCTTCCTGATTGCCAAGATGTGAGGTCTGTGCCACAAACTCTGTTTTTCCTGCCCAGCCACCCACCTTCCACCTTTATAGACTGGAATCCTCTAACTGAACACCCCCAGTAAATATTCCCCCCATAAGTTTGCTTTAGTTGGTTTCTCTGTTGTGGGTACATAACTGGCTGACTGATACACAAGCTTTTTTCCAATGTGATTGCTTTCGAAGGACCTCAGAGTCTTGAAATTCTTTTAATACAGCTTTGCTTAAAGGTTAGAAATAAAACAGATTAGAAAGATTAGAAACATTCAACTAGCTAAGTGTTTCTAGTCTCATACCTTAAAAACTGAATTTCTACGTTTGGCTAACTTTATTCACTCTGTTGCTTTCTATATCACAAGGTAAGTTTGAAAGTAAGTTGTTGTTGTTAAGTGCTGTTGAGTCAGTGTCTGACTCATAGGGACCCGACGTATAACAGGCAAAACAGTATTGTTAGTGCTTCTTTGCCATTCATAGGGTTTTCAATGGCTGATTGTTTTTTGGGAGTGGGTTGCCAGGTCCTTCTCCTTTAAAAGCAAGTACTTGTTATCAAATATGCTGGAGGCTCTCCCACAAACATAACATTCTATAACAGTCTGACAAAAATGCCAGAAATTCAGTTTGGTAGAGTATAAAAAAATTCAATGCTTAAAATTAGGAACTATCAATTCAGGTCCTGGTTACACCATGTTTTAGTTCCAGGAACTTCTACAACTAATACTGCCTCTCTAAAGCAGAGATAGAAAGTAACATTAATTTCAGGTTTAAGTGAAAGAAAAAGAAATGGAATTGGGAAGGCATGGAATTTTACAAAATTTTATCTTTTTTATTACTCAGTAGACATTGCAGACCTATTATGTGGGAAGTAATTACCACCATTTTGAATCTTATTAAAGAAGACAAAAAAGATTATTATTCTACTTGGATAATTTTGATGAAAAATCTCATTAATTCACTTATTTACTTAGGTAATATTTTCTGAGTGCCTGCTATGTGCCATATCTTTTGTTAAAAATTAGGTCTACAATGAGGAAAAGAAACAAAAGAAAGGTACCTCTTACCATGAAGCTCAGAATCTACTAAAAGGACATAGATTAAGTAAAATAATTACATTAATGAATAAATAAATGCAAATTGAAATGTGTTTTCTGAAGGAAAAGAATGTGGCTCTGTGAGAACTACAGGGTTAGTAACAGTATTCCTAGTACTTTTACACTAAGCTGATATCTGAATGGTAGTAGGAGGCACAAACCAGTTTATGTAAGATGCTGTGACAATGGGAGCATGGAGATTTCGTGTAATTGAGAGAAGGTGGGTGCAGTGGTGCACACCTGTAATCCCAGCAACTTGGGAGGCGGAGGCAGGAGGATTGCAGGTTGGAGACCAGAGGCAGTCTGCATAACTTAGTGAGACCCTATCTCAAAAAGTAAAAAAAAGCTGGCTTCACACCTGCTAGGCAAGCGCTCTACCACTAAGCTAAATGTCCAGCCCATCCTTGCCATTTTAAATACAATAAAATCTTCATCAAATGCAATTGATTCATTCATAATTGATAGTTCTCAAGCAGGGGATACTAAAAGAGTTTAAGTAGGAAAGAAACATTTTAATTTTATACAAATTTACCTCATTTTCATTTTCTTGGGTGTATCCAGGTAGAATTATCAGTACAGAAATAAGAGACTGGCATATAGAGAACTCTTAACTGAAAGTAAATAATTTGGGGAGACTTTAAATCTGTAATCTTAGATAAGAGACCCTAGGGAAGGAGTACACCAAATGGAGTAAGAAAGCCTGAGCCTTTTGGAACTCCAGTGATAGGTGACTGGCTTAAGAAAAGTGGTCCAGCAAAGGGAGTCAAAAGGAGAGACCAGAAAGGAGAATAAAAACCAAGAGTGAAGCCAAAGATGTATTAAGACAGGCAGAGGAGCATGAGTACTTAATGGCTGCTGAGATAGCAAATATAGACTTAAAAATGCCCTTGGAAGCTGGGCATGGAGGCATACACCTTTAATCCTGGCAACTGAAGAGGCAGAGGCAGAGGATTGCAAATTGGAGGCCAGAGACCTTGTCTCAAGTGAAAAATTTAAAAGGGTAGACTGGGTGAAGAGCTCAGTGGTACAGGATTTGCAAAGTATGAGCAAGGCCCAGATTTACCCCAGAAATACTGCCAAAAAAATTTTTTTAAATGTCCGTTGGATTTGTTGTTGTTGTTAGGTGCCATTGATTCTGATTCTATGTCTGATTCATAGCAACCCTCATGGGGTTTTCGATGCCTGACTGTAACATGGTTACTTGGGGACCTTGGCAAGAGATGTTTACATAGGGTAGAGGGGTAGTAGCCAATTTGGAATGGGTTTAGAGGTGGAATGGGAAGTTAGGACATGGAAATAGCAAGTTTAGAAAATTGACTATGAAGAAGAGAGATGAAGAAAGGTAATTAGAAGATGATGGATTTGGATTAGGTTGAGTGAAGATTTTATTTTATTTTTTAATAGGTATGTATGTATGTATGTATGTATGTATGTATGTATGTATTTATTTATTTTGCAATATTGGCAGGTTGAACCCAGGGCCTCACCTTGGGCAAGTGCTCCACCACTGAGCTGCACTCCCAGCCCTGTTTTATTTTTTATTTTGAGACAAAGTCTCCCTAAATTGCACAGGCTGTCTCTGGCTTTGAACCTGCAAACATTTTGCCTCAGCCTCCTGAATTGCTGGGATTATAGGTATGTGCCACAGTACCTGGCACACCTTACTTTTTTAAAAGGGCAGGTATTTGACTAGGTGAAAATTAAAATCTGCTTAAATATAGAGTTATTTTAATTTTTTTTGGTTTTTGTGTATCAGTTATAACACAGGCTACCACAAGTATATACATATTTTAAGCACTAAAATTGTAATGCTCAGTATATACCTATAACAAAAACGAATATGTCATTTTTGACTTCTGCAATTATAGGGGCTTCTCAAAATGGTTAACATAATTCAATTCAATTTCAAAAAGTATCCCACAGATAACACCTCTTAAAATGTGAATACGTTTTTGATACCTTCAGTATATAGTAATATGTATTTTAATCTGTCAGAAGGAAAACTAGATTTTTTTGAAGAAAAACAAAATGTCTTAATCAATTTTCTTAATTTTAGTGCTCATTTGCAAGGGAAGTGTTTGGTTAAAAATAGTGAGTTCAAATTTGTTTACAAAGGTTTGGTATTTCATATTGAAATATAAAAAGGCTTAATTATAAGTATTATTATCTTTTCTGAAGCATTTATATATGCTAATTTAAATTTATAGGCTGAGGCAATAAGTTTTACTGATTTTATAAAGAAAGAATCACTTTTCTTAAAAATATTTGGTTTTGGATTCCCTTTTACCTCTCTTTTACCTTAGTATCTTATGAATTAGTATTGTATTTAAGAGTGAGGTGCCCCAATCCTTGGAGAGACACACAGTCTTAGATCTAGGTTCCACATCTGGCATTTTGCCTGTTTCCTGTGAACATGTCCCCATGATCTTTTTTACCTTCATTTTTCTCATCAGTAAAATAGAAACAATGTCTGCTCTGCTTATCTCACAGAATTCTTCCGATATCATGTGGGATTGAGAGGCAGTGTAGGCAGAGTGTATGGACTTATGTCATAGAGACCAGGGTTTAGAACCTATTTCCCATCAACTTATGTGGCCTTTTGTTAAGTTATGAACCTTCTCTGATCTTATTTCCTCATCTGTGAAATGAGGATAATATGATTAGAGAAAAGATAATGGAATATAATAATGTTCACAAAAATAATGTCATTGTAGTAAGTAAAAATGCTGTGGAAAGTAGGTGCTATACAGTGTGTCATTCTGCATTATAGTTACTTAATTTTGTTTTGACATTCTCATGGATAATTTGTAAAGTCTTTTTCCTTCTTTATCCTGCTCCTTGTTTCCCATTCCTTTTCTCATTCACTCTCTTTTTTAAATTTACCATTTTTATATTTGTTCCTTTAATTTCTCCTCATGTTCATTTTTAGAGTCAGTTATACCTCCTCTTCTGTCAGTACATTAAGACTCTTTGAATTTTGTATTTTTGAACCACCATACTTGTTTAAGGCCTGGAAAGGAAATCTTCATGATTAAGATATATTTCTTCTACAGATTAAAATGATGGCAGCCATACTACTGTGGTGTTGAGTACTTGGGTGGGAGACCGCTTGGGAACACCAGGTGTTATAGGCTTGGTAGGAGGACCCAGCAACCCACTCCCAAAAAACCATCAGCTATTGAAAACCCTATGAATAGCAAAGAAGCAGTAACAATACTATTTGGCTCGTTGTATGTAGGGTTGCTATGAGTTGGACACCAATTCGAGGACACATAACAACAATAACAACAGATTTTAAAAAATTACAAAGTGATTAATTACAAAGTGATTAATAAAAAACATGTTCAACGTGTTTTTTAAAACATGGTTTTTGTTTAAATTTATTTATTTTTACATTTTAGGGAGATTTCACACAAATGGAATCCTAAACAAATAGGCGAACACCTTCTACTGAAATCGTAAGTATCAGAAATGGCATTTTGATTGAAAATTTCCATTAAGTTTTGTAGTGTGAGTATTGAAAAATATCTCATTAATATAGTGAAGGAAATTAGATGTGTATGGGAATAGATCTTCAAAGGACAAGTTACATAAGAGTTTACAAGTAAAATCTGAAATATATGTGATCTGTAAAATAATTCTTACTAATTTGAAAGGTAGCAATCACGATCTGATTTTTTCTTTTGTTCATAGGAAGTTAGCAAAGGTCTTCAATATGTTTAACCCAAATTTCTAAGAAAATCATTGTTATTACAGGTTGAACATCCCTAATCCAAACTACCGAAATCTGAAATGCCTCAAAATCCATAATTTTTGAACACTAACATGACACCAGTGTCATGAATTTCTCATACTTGACCCAATAGGTGTCAAAAAGCAAGCATATGAAAATACTGTATAAAACCACCTTAAGGCTATGTATGTAAAGTGTGTAAAAAAATAAATGAATTTTCGTTCAAGACTTGGGTCCCATCCCCAAGATATCTAACTATATATATATATGCAAATACACCAAAATCTGAAAAAAATCCAAAATCTGAAACACATCTGATCCTAAGCATTTCTGATAACAGATACTCAACCTGCATTTATTATTAAGCAGAAATATAAATGTATTTGTTTATTGATGAGCAAACTCAAAATTATAGTAACATCAAAATGTAGTCCTAAAGTCGCTTAGTGATCTTACGACAGTAACCATTTTTGTAGATTAGAATTTTACTTTTCACTTTTTAATTTTTTTTGAAGACTGTGAATTGGAAATCCCCCAGCTTGCTGGCTCCCTCTATGGGACATTCCAGCACGTTATTACTTAGTGATGTTCCATTCACCTTGAAAACCACTGCTTACCAGGACCTGGCCCATAAGGGTTAGGTAAGTCCCACCTTGATATAATTTTAAGTAACTATATTCTGCAGGCTTGCAAAGTTGTAATATTACTGTGGCTAAATATTGGTGATGGGAAACAACTTTGCAAAGCTGTACACCTTTTTTTACTACTAAAAGGGGACTTTACTCACTGTTGAAGGCTGGCTTAGCTTTGCTGGATGGAAAATCTAGGAATAGAAAATGATAATAGAATATTAGCAGAAAGCATAGTTGTTCATTTGTCACTAAAAAGGCAGGCAATGGAATGGATCCTCATCCTAAATTTTAAGAATCAATTTTATAGGTTGCATTAGCTATCTGCAGGTAGATGTGCAAACAGTGAATCATAAATGATTCTACATTTTATTGGTTTAAAGTAAAATCTATTTCTTTGCAGGCTATCCCTGTGTTATTAATACTTGATTTTTTAAACCTGTGTTGAATAAAGCATACTATGTTATAGGTTTCTGCAGTTATCATCTTAGGCCCACAGTATTAATAGTTGAAAACTTTAAAAATAGCTTAAATATAAATTTTGTTGATACATTAAAGAACATATTAAAATATTTAAGCATCTTGTTTCAGTATACCAATAAATTTGTTTTAATTTCTACAGCCTAACTTATATGGTGGCAATGCCTTTTTATTCAGCAAGCCTAATTGAAACAGTGCAGGTGAGCTATGTCTTTATTGTCAATTTTATAGTTACATATTTTTGGAATATTCAATATATTGTATATGTCTGGTTACTTAAGCAGAAAAATATAAAACAGTATCCTTTAAAATTACTTATTTCACAGATAACCACACATACGTCACACATTGTTGCTGTGTATATTTCCATTGCAAACTCTGGTCACAGTTCTGGCTTTAATTTTCTCCCTTCCATAGACAACTATATACTTCATTCAGATAGCTCAGAATCCAGCCTGTGACTTGCTATGAGTATTGAGATTCTGGAAACTTTTTAAGGCCCTGTGTACAACTTATATGGTCATGGCTTATTGCAGAACAGTCCATGAATAATTAAGGATAATGAATGATCATTCTGACAGTGATCAGGTGGTACCTATAGGTGGTTTACTTATAGCATTTCATTTTAAATGTGCCTTTTAAGAAACATTTGAAACTCTTGGTGTCATAAGTACTATAAAACCTAAGCAATTTCCTGCTAGCATTTTAGATTGTTTGGTTTACTCTTTTAACCACATGGTGGTGCCTCAAGTACATTGAATCCATTGCCATACACCTTCTCACCATATCCTTCCCATACTTAAAACCAAAAGATGAAGGCAGTTTTAACTTCACTTATACACAAAATTCAACTTTTTTCATGCTTATCTTCTATTTCCAACATCAGATCCTCTAGCATATTGTTTTCTTCAGGATATAGAAATGTCTTTTCTATAAAAGCCCCTCCTGGACCAGCCTTTCCTCTTCTAATTGTTTTTTTTCCACATAGTTTCTTTTTCTCGCTCTTTTTTGCTTTTTGCTATGCTGAGAATCTAACCTAGCACCTCTGCATGCTATGCAAGCACTCTACTAACTGAGCTAAATCCCCAGTCCTTCCTGATAGCTTCTTTTCTGATCCCATTGTTAATCTTCAATTTCTATTGTTGTTAGAATTAACTTCAGTTAGTTTAATATCCTTTTAGTTTAATACCCAAACATATTTTCTTTTTCTTTTCCATTTAGTCTAGTGTTAAATAAAATATTACCTTTGTAAAGAACTATAATTTACAGAGCTATCACTCTATGGGATAGTCTCATTTTAAAGATAAGATAAATAAGGAAAAACAACGAAGCAGCATGATATATTGCGGAAAAAAACATTTTAGCTTGGGATACACTTATCAAAATCACATTTCTCTACTTAAATTAGATGTGACTTTAGACAAACCTTTTAACATTTTTTTAATCTTAATTTTCTCATTCATAAAATGGGAGTAGTATTGTAATAACTGAGTTTTAAACGTAAGTATTGAGTCATTTGTGAAGATGCCCAGCTCACTATGTGATAGAGCCTTTCTCAGTGTGGTTTGAACCCACTGTGCACCTCTTGTGTTTCCTCCTCTCTGTCCCACTTGTTAACGCTCTCCTTGTGATTCCTTTTGTCTGCTGTTTAAATTTTTTTTCTCGAATTTCTACTCTGGATGTCTTATTTTAGTAATCTCTGTTCTCCAACACATCTTTTCAGTTGTACCATAAAGGTTAGTCCTTAGCCCTCTTTGGTTTTCATCCTACACTCGTTATCCTGGGAGTACCATTCTATACTCATTTACTCATATAAATCATTTTTACTCTAATCTTCATCTCCATCTCAATTTGTAAAAACAATTTCATCACTCTGGAGATTAATTTCAATTTGAAAGTCGTCTCCCTTTATATTAGTGGCACTTTGTTATCTTCACCCTGACTGAAAAATTTAGTTTTAGTTTTAGGGAAGGTTTTGGATTTTTATATGTCTTTATCCTTCATAATTGATTAGTTAGCATGCTTTCTTCTTTCTTTTTTATTTCTTTTTTATTTTTTTATTTTTTTCGGTATTGGAGGTTGAACGCAGGGCGTGCTTTGCAAGGGCTAGACCCCTGAGCTGCGCCCCCAGCCCATTTTTTTTACTTTTTGAGACAGGGTCTTGCTAAGTTACACAGACTGCCTCTGGTCTCGAACTTGTGACCCTCCCGCCTCCGCCTCCTGAGCCGCTGGGATTACAGATGTGCGCCACCCACCACGCCTGGCACTTGCTTTCTTATTTCTGATATCAACAAGTATCTAAGATTTGTCTGTTTTCCCCCACGAGATGACCATCATTGCCATCCCTCTTTTATTACATGCCTATGTTATTACAGTGTCTTCTTTCTTCTTTCTTCAAAGTCATTGGTGTTTTTGCCCTTCTGGAGGGCAGTAGGAGGGCTCAGATCTCTTTAAGAACATTGTTTTCCATGGAAAAATGCATAAATCTCTTGAAGAACACCTATTCAAAGCCCTTGAAAATGAACTTCCTGTGGTTCATTTCCTCATTGAGGATTCTTATTCTAGACCCTACATTTTAAATGTCCAGTCTGTGTACACATGCAAGGTTAGTGTTTGTAAATTGGAATGCTTATATAAGTTGGTGTTTTCTGATTAAAGATCAATATTGACTCATATTCCCTGAGATCAATTTCAGATTTCTTAGCATGATGTTAAATCAAGGTTTTTATTGGCTTTACTTTTTTATCTTCTTTAACTGTTAAATTTTCTTTTTAATCTATCAAATATTTTTTGAGTGCCAACCTCTACCAGACACTGTTGTTGACACTGGGGATATAGCAGCAAACAAAATAGATAAAAATACTCAGTTTTCATAGCATTTATAAGCTTTTGGAGAGGATAGACATAAACAAGATATGTGTAAGGTATATTAGATGATGGTAAGTGCTAAAGAAAGCAAAACCAAAGCAAAGAAGGGAAATGGGATGTGTCATGGGCAGGCAGTTAATATTTTTTTTTTAAGATGATGAGGAAAAACCTCACTGAGAAGATGACATTTGAGTAAAGGCGTAAGGCTGAGAAAAACATGGATATTTCAAAAAGCCTTCTAAGCAGAGGGAAAACAAGTGCAA
This sequence comes from Pedetes capensis, assembly GCA_007922755.1. NCBI lineage: Eukaryota > Metazoa > Chordata > Mammalia > Rodentia > Pedetidae > Pedetes > Pedetes capensis. The sequence goes on from VMDO01003643.1 coordinate 86,477, forward strand.
GGGCCTGTAAGTGGGGTTATATCATGTAGATCTAAGAAGTAGAAAGGAGGCCAATGTGATTGGTTCTAACTAATCAAGGAGGAGAATAGATGAGGCTTGCATGGTTAGAGGGGTCCAGTCATGATCAGATAGGACATTGTAGTTCACTATAATAATCTGGCCCATAAGAGAAATGGTGGGTTTGAACCGAACAATGATGTACTCTGCCTTATGTCTTCATTAGAATCTCTTTGGCTGTTGTCTTAAAAATAGACTGGAATGAGGCACAGTCAGAGGTAGAGAAATAAATTAGTAAACTATGTGAACTCATTTTAGTCTTATGGTCTTGGTCTTCTCCCTCAAATTGCTAAGTCCACCAATATTTCCCAACTCAGTAAAAAGCAGTGCTACTCTTCTGGTTCCTCTGGCCAACAGGCTTGGTCATACTTGACTCCTTTCCTGTGATACGGCAAAGGCAGTTTAGCAATAATTCCCATTGACTCCTATTTTAAAAGCACAATTGAACTAGTTTATTTCCATTACTATTTCCTAGTCCAAGCCATGATCATCTCTTTACTGGATACTTGGCAGTTACTTTCTAACTGCAACATTCAACTTCTGCTTTTTTCAACCTTTGCACAAATAGCCAATATTATGTTAATACTTAGATTATATCATGTCTATCTTCTGCTTAAAACCAAGCAGTTATTTCCCATCTGAGTAGAAATTACATTCTATACAGTGGTCTAATAAGCATAGTATGGCCCTCATCTACCTTTTTAACTTCACTTTCAACTCTTAGGCAGTCTATACCTTGTAATCTGTAGCACAAACTGTCTTATTCCTGTCCCCAAAATTATACAAAGGTCAACATTTCAAATGATTATAAGATCAACATTTACCAAATACCTACTGGTGTGTTTACCAGTACCATTTACCATTTACCAAAGGCCTTTTCTGGTGTGTTTACATTTAGTACTACAAACCTATGCATACAGCATAAGTAGTACTAATTTCCATTTGTTAAACTAATGCTTAGAAGAAGCTAAGTAACTTGACAGTTGTTATGTAACCAATAAGGAATGGACGCAGGATTTAAACCCATGCTTAAGAACTCTTAAGCCCTGTGCTCCCTTCTTAGAAATCATGTTGTTGCTTCTGAGTGAGGGCTAAGGAGCTTTTTGAGATCAAGAAAACCAGATGTATGCAGTTCTATATTTCCTCCCCATCTCTCTAGTCCAGTAAGAATAACTCCCATTTCACTACTGTCTGTTTCATAAGAATTCATTTGAAAAAAGAATCTAGTGCTTAGGGGTAACAGTTGTAGTCCACAAAGCATTGATACTTCCTTCTGTAGTCATAAATTAATTGAAAAGGGACCTAGAAAGAATCCTATTTTAGTGGCAATTTTTTTAATGTTAAGTTGTACTTATTTTATCATTTTTATTTCAGAGTGAGATAATTCGAGATAACACTGGCATACTGGAGTGTGTTAAAGAAGGAATTGGAAGAGTAATGGGCTTGGGAGTGCCTCACAGCAAACGACTCCTTCCTCTTCTTTCCTTGATCTTCCCTACGGTGCTGCATGGAGTTCTTCATTACATCATCAGCTCCATCATTCAGAAGTTTGTCCTACTAATTCTAAAGAGAAAAACTTATAATAGCCACCTAGCTGAGAGCACTAGTCCTATGCAAAGTATGTTGGATGCTTATTTTCCAGAACTTATTGCTAACTTTGCTGCCAGTCTTTGCTCTGACATTGTGCTTTACCCATTGGAAACAGTTTTGCACCGCCTTCACATTCAAGGAACACGCACAATAATTGACAATACAGACCTTGGCTATGAAGTACTTCCAATTAATACACAGTATGAGGGAATGAGAGACTGTATCAATACCATAAAGCAAGAGGAGGGAGTGTGTGGTTTTTATAAAGGGTTTGGTGCTGTTATAATACAGTACACATTGCATGCAGCTGTCTTACAGATTACCAAAATTATTTACTCTACACTTCTTCAAAATAGCATTTGACTAATTTAGATTCTGTCACTGGTTAGTCCAGAGGACATAATCCAGATAATTTGTTATGAAATGGTAAGGGGTAAAAGTGAAATACTGGGTAGAAAATAATGGGTTGGAAAGTGAAACTGGTAGAAAAGCCCATGCTGATTGTATTGACTTCTCATTTTTTTAAGACAAAGTATATATTTTGGATCAAAACTATTCCAAATTTGAAAACTCAATAAATATAACACCTAGAAGAATTAAATTTTAGTGTACATTATGCTGAAGTAGAATTGATCCTGGGCAGAAGCAAAACTTTATCATCAAATATAAAATGCAAATTCATTGAGTTGAGTCTATATTACCTGACCTTATTATTTGTTACATGTTTATTTTACCTTCTAGGTTGATACTGGTGTGTTATTCTTAATTTATAATATCAGCAGGCTTTACTTTTAAGCAAATAGATTATGTCATCATTGAAAAAGACTAAGGCTTAGACTTGGCAGTCTGTAAGCCAGAGTTGAAAAGTTTAAATTGCATTATCCCCATATAACTGTTCTAGTGGCTATACATAAGTATTGAATAAGGCCATGTATGTACACACATAAACTTGGAATTTCCTCCATCCTTACAAATTCTGTACTCATAGATAAGCTTACTGCATAAAATGAGATCATACACTTCCCACTTGAACATAAGGATAAAACCTCAAAAGCCAAGGTACCCAAAAGATTTAAGTCAAATATGGCATACTTGTCCACATTCACATCTAGTGTTTCAGTGCCAAGCAACTTAAAATTTGTCATGTCTTTGTAAAGTGTGGTTTGCTTAGCTAGTTATGTGAACTGTCAGGCTATTTTTAAAGCCACTCTTAAGAAAGAGTATAAAATAATCATGACAACTATTACTGTTCTTGTGTTTACAAATTGTGTACTTAAAAGAACTTCACTTGCCTGTCATTTCTGAATGACTTCTTAAAGGAGACAAAATTGAATTTCACCTGAGAATTTGTGCCTCTTGCTTACCATATGGTCATCATTAAATAATGATTGAAAATTTTTTCTTTCTGTTTTTGCTTAAAGTTTTGTTCTCCAAACTAGGTACAATTAAAGAGAAAAGCAAAATATCCTTATTACTTTCTTATTTAAAAGTGAATGCTTGGATGAATATTGAAAAAAAAAACAAACCTAAAAGGAAATTTGTCCTTGTGTTTTATGGAAGCGAGGAAGTACATTTCAACAAATAAGAAAAAAAGAAAAAAAAAAAAAAAGAAAAGAAAAGAAAAGAAAAAAAATTAGGAATCAGTTTAATCAAAAACAAGTCTGGATGTTCCAAAATTTAATTTGGTTGGTTAGGCACTGTACAGTATAATGATATGCATTTGATGAATCCATCATTTAGCGTTTTAAAGTTTCATTTCTTCATGAGGATGATCACAGTTCTACAGACAGAAAGCATTTAGCACTTTGAAGTACAGTGACTGCAGAGATGTCATCTAACATAGAATGTATACAAATTCAAATTTATATTGCTTGTTAAATGTCACAGAGGTGGTTATTTTTGTGATTAATCGTGTTGGAACAAAAGACTGGTACCTACAAAGTGTGAAACAGTACATAAGTAGCAACTCTGCTTACTATGCTCTGTGTGTGTGTGTGTGTGTGTGTGTGTGTGTGTGTTTACTGAAATACTTAAGTTGTCTACTTTTAAATTGAAATTCTACGAGAGGGAAAATAAATGCCATTGAGCACACTTTATATTTTATGTTTACAATATGTTTTACTTTGTTGAACCTATGGGATTTAAATTGTTTTTATTGCCTTGGAAGTGCTAAGTACATTTTAAAATATTTATAATATATTGAGCTTCCCTAAAATCTTTTCATTTTTATTATAATCAAGGTGGTGTCAGAAAAGACTAAACCAAAGTAGGTCGTGTTTCAGTAAATTTCTAGAACAGAATTTGAGTGGAATCAGCCTTCACTAGTGAAAATCTGTGGAATCCTTCATCCAGCTAGAAATTAGGTATTTCAAGATTATTAGTTGGAAGTTAGCATGCATATATACTTACATTAATTTGTTTCACTATAGAATAAGAATGATAGACCACCCACAAATAATATTGATCTTACTTTCTATCTCTTTGGAAAAAGATTATAAACACAAACACTAAAATTGAAAAGTGTTAAGTAAAATACTAGTTATTTTTTACTGCTTTTCCAAATTGAAATATAATCTTTAAAAGTTAAATACTGGGCTGGTAAAGTGATAGTGTGCTTGCCTAGAATGTGCAAGGTCTTGGGTTTGATATCCAGCACCAGAAAAAAAAAAAAGATAATTAAAGTCAAACACATTTTAGCTAGCTAAATGTTTTTCAATGAATTTGGAAAGTAACAAAATAACACAAGATACACTTTCCCCCCTTAAAAATTGCTGTTTTTCTTTAATATAGATGCCAAAAGCTAGTATCCATAGTTTATTTCTTAAGATAATAATAGGACAGAATAATACTTTTTAAATTTGGTATTACTATTAGTATTATGGATACAATTCTGTTGAGTAGTTCCACAGGTCACAATAGTCGTCTTAATAAAAAACCATATTTTAGTCATAGAGCATGTGATATATTTGCCTTACAGAGTTTCTTAATTTGAGTAAAATAGATTATACAACCTTAAAATCCCTGGGTTAATTTTTCAAGCCTCCAAATTCCTAGCACTAGATGTTATAAAATAGTAAAAAACAAACCAAAAGTAATTTGAAAGAGTTAAATTGGAGTGCTTGATGTCCTAGCCAGTGCTTTTAGAAACAAAACTGGAGAGGAAAGGGATCTCGCTCACTCTCAAATGTGCCTGACTACCCAGAACTGTCTGCACAGAGCATTTGCTTTCAGTGATTACACAAAAAAAAGTTTCAAATCTCTTCAGAAAATAAAAATAAAATGCTGTTTTGATATTTCTTTTGTCAACTGGGATTGTGAAGGATGTTTGCCCTCCATTTGGTCACAGATCTGTGGGCCAATGCTTGTGAAATACCTAGATTTGAATTATTTTCAAGGCTTACATAAATAAAATTGCTTGGTAACAATTCACCTTACATGAGAACATGAGTAATACTTAATGTTGGCATTTCTACTTTCTCTTCTCTTTCAAGGAGTTGTATATTATCTATCTCTAGCTCTCTCTCTGTCTTTAACTTCATCCACCCCCCACTCTGTGTGTCTCATATAAACTGATTATGTAATGTCTTGCTTTTCACATGGTATAGCGGCATAACACAAACTTGTGATTTGATAAGGAATCATACAATATTACCTCAGCCAGAGGAGGTGTTTTGTATCTCCCCTTCATCTTGTCTCACTGGAGTTTTAAATATTTTAGGTAGCAAGTTGTGTAATATGAAAAGTTCAATAAAGTATGGAAATAAAACCAGTATATTTCACTTACTGATGCTAAAGGTCTGGTGGTAAAAGATAAGGTTTTTTTTTTTTTGTCAGATATGAAGATCAAGAAAAATATGTAAAATTAAGCTGTTTTGTCCACCATTTAAAAAAAAAAATCCTCTGTAGCTTTATAAGTGATGTAAGTGTGGTGGGGACTCACAAAACAAGTAAAATTTCCTAAAGTAAGTTTTTGTATGCACTCTATTTTGTAACCTGCAGCCATTGCACTGTGACTTTTGATCCCATCAACTCTCAGAAGCTAAGCAGGGTCTGGCCTGATTAATACTTGGATGGGAGATCAGCTAGGAATACCAGGTACTGTAAATTAGGAGAAGCACTCAGTAGCCCACTCCCCTGCCAAAAACAAACAAACAAGCAAACAACAAGAAACAGCCATTGAAAATCCTATGAATAGCAGAGAAACACCATAGTGCCCAGCATGGCACAGTATCATGTAGTATTTCGTCTGTTGTACATAGGGTCACTATGAATCAGACCTGACTCAAGGGCACCTAACAACATATTGTGTAAAAGTCTTACACATTCTCATAACTTGTTTTCACAACACCCTTGTGACATTTTGAACTAAGTGCTGTTTACCTAAGGAGGAAATAGTTACAGAAAGTTTGTAACTTGCCCTACATTAAGCAGCTATGGGAGTGATAGCAGCAAAATGGTAAACCACTTAAGGAACCAGAAAGAATAGAATAAGTTGAAATAAAAGCAGAAAGAAGGAAATTATGAAAATTAGACCATTGGGAAATGAAATAGAGAATAGAAAAACAAAAGAGAAAACAAAACCAAAAGTGGACTCTTAAAATGTCAACAAAATTGACAAACCTTTACCTAAATTGACTAAAAGACTCGAATTGCTACATCAGAAGTTAAGAAAGGGGGCATTACTAGTGACTTTACAGAAATAAAAAGCGATTATGAGAGAATATTATGAACAACTATATGCCAAAAATTAGATAACCTAGATGAAATCAACAAATTCCTAGAAGCAAACTACCACAACTGACAGAAGATATAGAAAATTTGAATAGACCTATAGGAAATAAGGAGGCTGAAGTGATCATTCAAATCTTCTCAACAAAAACAAAGTCCAGGACTAAATAGTATCAGTGGTGAAATATACCAAATATTTAAAGAAATTACACCAATCCTCAAGTTCTGAAAAAAAAAAATTGAAGAGAAGGGAGCACCTTTTAATTCATTCTGTGAAGCAAGAATTAAACTAATACAGAAACTAGGCAGGCACTACAAGAAAAAGCTATAGACATTGATATCCCTTAATATATATGCAAAAGTCCTCCAAAAATGCTAGCAAACTACATGCAGCAGCATATTAAAAGGTTATACTACAAGTGGGATTTATCTTAGGAATGCAAGGGTAGTTCAATATGTGAAAATCAATGCAGTTCACTACATTTAACAGAAGGAAGGGAGGAAACAGTCACCTCAATGATGCAGGAGGAGAATTTGACAAAATCCAACAATTTCATGATTAAAACAAACTAGGAGTCAAAGTGAACTTCCTTAATGTGGTAGACGTCACATATGAGAAGCCAAGCTAACATCATACTCAATGGTGAAAGATTGTTTTTCCCTTAAGATCAGAACTAAGACAAGGAGGCCCACTTTTACCACTTCTATTCAACATTTTCTCCCACATGTCTATCAGCTTGTGTTGTAGGGGTTTGCATGTTGCTGTGATACTGAAAGCTATTCCACCAGTATTTCAGATACCAGCAGGGCCACCAATGGTGGGCAAGTTTCAGCTGAGCTTCCAGACTAATTAAGACATAGTAGGGAATAAGGACTGGATAGCCCACTCCTGAAACAATTAAGTCATTGAAAACCCTATGAATAGCAGAGAAGCATTGTCAAATATAAGGCTGGAAAATGAGTTGCCCAGGCTGGAATTCATTCAAGAAATGACTGGGGAAGAGTTGCTTCCTCAAAATAGAATCAATCTTAATGTCAGTAATGGAGTAAAGCCCCTGAGACCTCCTTTAGATGATGTGGCATGACTGAAAATGAGAAGAAACATAGTGACTACAACATTGGGCTCAAATATAAAAAGATGGTGTTCATGACACAGTGATGAGTAGTGTTTCGTTTGGTTGTACATAGGGTCCCAATGAGTCAAACTTGACGGTACTTAACAACAACAACAAACATTCAACTTACTACTTGAAGATCTAGTGAGAACAATAGGCAAAAAAAGAACGAAAAGGCATCCAGGTTGTGAAGGACAAAGTAAAACTCTTCATATGGTTATATGATGTGATCTTACATCTAGAAACCCTAAATACTCCACAAAGTTAAGCAGCCAATTAAATACAAAGCTAGAAGTACAATTTAGGTCTTGTAATCTAATTCAGTGTCCTACCATAGGAGACGTCTCAATGTTGGGATTAGATGGTCTAATAATATATGCTCTTTAGGAAAAAACAACATTATTAAAAATTTTTGACCACTAGTATAATGTTCAGGCTATTAAGAATGGAAGCATGCTATATTTTAAATTACCTACAGCAACCTTATGCTGTAGGTGCTAATGTTACAGACTTGAGATACAGAAATGAGTCTGTGTAAACAGACTCATTTTATATATTTTATAGTCAAGTTTATACAGTTAGTAGGTAGCAAAGCTAGAATTTGGCTTGAACCTTGCTTCACTGCTGTACTACTATTCTAGTCACCCGAACAACATTTGCCTTGTTTTAAATAGTGACATTCCACCCAACAGAAGGACAAAAGGGCACCAATGTTATCAATGCCTCATGAGTTACTTCTCAGCTCAATCTGCACTGTGGCCTACAATGGAAAACCTCTGAGAGGTCCTCAGCAGGTCCCATCACTGTCTTTCTTAATTCCATTCCCTTCTCTTCTTTCCAACATCCAGGTTGAAAACAGTCAACCAATCTCTCCCTCCCCCCTCTCCCATCCCTTTTTCTCCCTCTTTCCTCCCCACTGAATTCTTTCTTGTGACACAGGGACCTATGGACCTTGTAGCTATCTGTGAACATCCCTTGTTGTCATTGTTAGGTGCCAATGAGTCATGTCCAATTCATGGAGACCCTCATAGGGTTTTCAATGGCTGATTCTTTCAGGATTTGCCTGAGGAGTGGATTGCCATGTCCTTCTCCCATTTTTGCGGTGCTGGGAATCGAACCCAGGACCTCAGAGACTGCAGAGTAGCACTCTACCAACTGAACTAAATCCTAGCCCTGAATGTCCCCTAAGTTCTCTAAGTTTTATATGGGGCATCATGTTTTCTCCCCATTTCCACTACATGCAAACAGACATGGATGGTAAATGAGTAAACAAATCAATATTGTGTACCCATTCTTGCCAACATATTTTGAAACTTATGCCCTTTTAGTATGGAATTTCAGTAGTGATAGTGATAAATGGCCTTTGGAAGTCATCTCGATTAAGTCTCTCATTTCATAAACTTGTGAACTGAATCCTAGAAATGTATAATTTTACTAAGATCACAAAATGACAGAGCTGGTACTGCAATTCAGGTCTTCCTACTCTGAGACTAGTTTTTCTTCCCCCAACTCAACCTACCTTTTATATTTCAATTACCACTGACTGACTCCTTTCTCTCTGAGCATATATAAACAGAGGAGAGCCCGAAAGTCTGAGCCCTCTAGCACTTCATACATGCTACTTTAAAAAAGAATATCACTTATACATTCCTTATCTTATTTGACACTTTCTTTTTTAATGCCATCTTTTGTATTCCTTACTGGCTACAGTTACTAATCACTCTGTTTCTAAGTCATTGATTTTTTTATACCCAGAATCCTCATGACTGCCAAAAAAGGATAAGAAAGAAAGAAAGAAAGAAAGAAAGAAAGAAAGAAAGAGGGAAGGAAGGAAGGAAGGAAGGGAGAGAACGGAAAGAAAGAAAGAACAGAAAAGAGAGAGAGAGAGAGAGAGAGAGAGAGAGAGAGAGAGATTGGGAATTTTTACTATCGAGATTTGAGAATTCTTTATGTAGTCTAAATATAGAAAATATTTTGATATGTGGATGGAAAATGCTCTTTAAAGAGCTTTAGTTTGTTTTCTTATCTGGTTTTCTCTTCTGATAATTTTTATCAGAAGTTTCTATTTTGATGAATTCTGATTTTTGCATTATTATCTTTTACAGATCATGAGTTTGCTTTCATTTGTAAGTACTCTTTGTCTTGTGCTGGGTCCCAAAGATTGTTCTCCTAAATTTGTCCTAAAGATTTCTAAGTTTTATATTTTACACTTAAATGCACAAAACATTTCAAATTAATTTTTATATATGGCATAAAGTTTAAATGAAATTTCATATTTTGACCAGTAGATGTACAATTGTTCCTATACCATTTCTATAAAACACTGCACTTCATTAATTGTTTGAAAATTCATAAAAAATAAAAACTTCCTTCCAGGTTTAGTTTTGAAGTTTAGCTAGTAAGTACATACATATTAAAAATTCTTGTCTTCTTACTACATTGAATCGTTTGTCATTATTGAATAAGTCAGGAAGGTGTAGGTTTACCTCAAAACTGTATTACTCAGCAATGTTTTCTAATCTTATACAATAATTTTCTTGTTAGACCCAGACATTTCTGGAAATATTAATTCCTTGCAGGCTTCACACATTAGAGCCTCTTTGTTGTTGTCGTTAGGTGCCATCAAGTCGAGTCCGACTCATAGCGACCCTATGTACAGCAGATCGAAACACTTGCCGATTCTGTGCCAGGCAAACAATCTTATTTATGTTTAAGCCCATTGTTGCAGACACTGTGTCAATCCATCTGGTGGAGGGTTTTCCTCTTCTGCGTTGACCTACCACTCTCCCAAACATGATGTCCTTCTCCAGGGTTTGATCTCTCCTGACTACATGTCCGAAATATGTAAGACTCAGTCTGGCCATTCTTGCTTCCAAGAAGCACTCTGGTTGCACTTCTAGGGCAGATTTGTTGGTTCTTTTGGCAGTCCATGGTATATTCAATAGACATCTCCAGCACCACAATTCAAAAGCATCAATTCTTTTTCTGTCTCTCTTGTTCAATGTCCAGCTTTCACAACCATATGATGCCACTGAAAATACAATGGCATGAGTCAGACGCACCTTCATCTTCAACATGATATCTTTGCTTTTCAATACTCTAAAGAGATCTTTTGTCACAGCTTTTCCTGGAGAAATGCATCTATTGATTTCTTTTCTGCTGCTTCCATGGGTGTTGATTACAGATCCAAGCAAAGCAAAATCTTGGACAACCTCAATCTTTTCTCCATTTATTGTGAAATTGCGTGCTGACCCAGTCATAAGGATTTTTGTTTTGTTGATGTTTAGTCGTAACCCATATTGAAGGCTTGGCTGGGATTTAGCTCAGTTGGCAGAGCGTTGCACTGCAGTCTCTGAGGTCCCAAGTTCAATTCCCAGCACCGCAAAAATGGGAGAAGGGCCTGGCAATCCACTCCCAAGGCAATCCCGAAACAGTCAGCCATTGAGAACCCTATGAGGGTCGCTATGAGTCAGATACTGACTCGACGGCACCTAACAACAACAATATTGAAGGCTATGATCTTTGATCTTCATAAGTAAATGTTTCAAATCCTCTTTACTTTCAGCAAGCAGGGTTGTATCATCTGCATAATGCAGGTTGTTGATGAGTCTTCCTCCAATCTTGATGCTGCATTCTTCTTCATAAAGTCCAGCTTCTCAGATTATTTCCTCAGCGTATAAATTGAAGAGACAGGTTGAAAGTATGCAACCCTGACTCACACCTTTCTCAAAATTAAACCACGCAGTGTTTCCTTGTTCTATTCGACCAACTGCCTCCTGGTTCATGTACAGACTTCTCATGAGCACAATTAGGTGTTCTGGTATTCCCATTTTCCAAAGTGTTATCCATAATTTGTTATGATCCACACAATCAAATGCTTTTGCATAGTCAATAAAACATAGATAGACATCTCTCTGATATTCTCTGCTTTCAGCTAATATTCACCTGACATCAGCAATGATGTCCCTGGTTCCCCACCCTCTTCTGAATCCCGCTTGATTTTCCATTAACTCCCTGTCTATATACTGCTGCAGTCAGTTCTGAATGATCTTTAGTAGAATTTTGCCAGTGTGTGATATTAATGATATTGTCCAATAGTTTGCACGTTAAGTTGGATCCCCTTTTTTGGGAAGAGCCACAGATACAAATCTCTTCCAGTCAGTTGGCCAAGTAGCTGTTTCCCAAATCTGTTGGCATAAACATGTTAACACCTCCAGTGCTGCATCTGTTTGTTGAAACATCTCTATTGGTATTCCATCAATTCCTGGAGCCTTGTATTTTGCCAGTTCTTTCAAGGCAGCTTCCACTTCATCCTTCAACACCATTGGTTCCTCTTCATATGCAACCTCATGGAATGGTTGGTCATCTACCAATTCTTTCTTGTATAATGACTCTGTGTATTCTTCCCATCTTCTTTTGATGTTTCCTGCATCATTTAATATTTCCCCTGTAGAATGTTTCACTACTGCCACACGAGGCTTGAATTGTTTCTTCACTTCCTTAAGCTTGAGAAACACAGAGTGTGTTCTTCCCTTTTGATTTTCTGCCTCCAGCTCCTTGCACATGTCATTATAATATTTTGCTTTTGTCTTCTCGAGCTGCCTTCTGAAATCTTCTGTTTAGTTCCTTAACTTCATCATGTCTTCCTTTTGCTTTAGCTGCTCAACGTTCAAGGGCAAGTTCTACTGTCTCTTTTGACATGTAATTTGGTCTTTTCTTTTTTTCTTGTCTTTTTAAGAACATTTTGCTTCCTTCTTGAATGACATCTTTTATGTCATGCCACAACTCTTCTGGTCTCCTATCATTTGTGTCTAATGCATTAAACCTATTTTTGAGGTGGTCTCTGAACTCAGGTGTGATATCTCAAGTTCATACCATGGCTCTCATACACTTGTTCTAATTTTCTTCAGCTTCAGTTTGAACGTGCATATGAGAAGTTGATGGTCTGATCACAGTCAGCACCTGGTCTTGTTTTGACATTTTGTACAGAGCTTTTCCATCATCTCTTTCCACATATGTAGTCAATTTGATTCCTGTATGTTCCATCTGGTGAAGTCCATGTGTATAGTCTCTGTTTATGATGTTGAAAAAATGTATTTGCAATGAAAAGGTCATTGGTCCGACAAAATTCTATCATGTGATCTCCAGCTTCATTTCTGTCACCAAGACCATATTTTCCAATGACTGAGCCTTCTTGTTTGTTTCCAACCTTTGCATTCCAGTCACCAGTGATTATCAGTATGTCTTGATTGCATGTTTGATCTAGTTCAGATTGCAGAAGCTGGTAGAAGTCTTCCCTTTCTTCATTTGTGGCCTTAGTGGTGGGTGCATACATTTGAATAATAGTCATATTAACTGGCCTTCCTTGTAGGCGTATGGATATTATTTTATCACTGACAACATTGTATTTCATGACAGATCTTGAAATGTCTTTTTTGATGATGAATGCAACCTCATTTCTCTTTAGTTTATCATTCCCAGCATAGTAGACCATATGACTGTCTGACTCAAAATGGCCCATGCCGGTCCATTTTAGCTCACTTATGCCTAGAATGTCAATGTTTATGCACTCCATTTCTCTTTTAACAATTTCTATTTTTCCTAGATTCATACTACGTACATTCCATGTTCCAATTATTAATGCATGTTTACAGTTGTTTCTCCTCATTTTGAGTCGTGGCACATCAGCAACTTGAGTACCCTGGGACTTTGCTCCATTTCCATCATCACCGTAGACTCTACTTGGAAGAGGCAACTCTTCCCCAGTAGTCTTTTGAGTGCCTTCCAACCTGAGGGGCTCATTTTCCGGCACTATATCTGACAGTGTCTCTTTGCTATTCATAGGGTTTTCAATGGCTGGTTGTTTCGGGAGTGGTTCACCAGGTCCTACTCCCTAGTCTGTCTTAGTATGGAAGCTCAGCTGAAAACCTGTCCACCATGGGTAACCTTGCTCATATCTGTGGTACCAGTGGCATAGCTCTCAGCCTCATCGCAACACACAAGCCCCCACAGTGCAGTAAACTGACAGCCGTGTGGGGGAGAGCCTCTTTAGTAGATTCTTAATTATGAGAAGCACTTTTAGCAAAGGAGCAGGGTACAAAATCAACGTTCAAAGTTGGTAGCATTTCTATACAGCAAGAAGAAACTCATTTGAAAAAGAAACCAAGAAAACACTCCTATTCACAATATCCCCGAAAACTCCATAAAATGTACTCAGTTATAAACCTAATCATATTTATTAAAGTCCTGTACAATGAAAAATGTAAAGCACTGAAGTAAGAAATTCTGGAAGACACTATAAAGTAGATTCACAGGCTAGTAGAATAAATATCATCAAACGGTCATATTACCAAAAGCAATACAGAAATTCAATGCAATTACTACCAAAACACCAATTCTTCTCAGAACTAGCAAAATAATTCCTTAAACTTATATAATGGTCAAAGAGTCTAGATAGCCAAAGCAATCCTGAGCAAAAAGAGCAAAGCTGGAGGTATAACAGTCCCAGCATTCAAGGATACTACAGAGCCATTGTTGTTCTTAGGAGCCGTCCACTCGGTGTCCAACTCATAGAGACCCTACATACAACAGGTGAAACAGTGCTTCTCTGCTACTCATGGGGTTTTCAATGGTGGATTGATTTTTGGGAGTCGGTTGCCGGGTCTTTCTCCCAAGTCTGCAGTATCTGGTGTTCCCAGGTGATCTCCCATCCAAGTACTAACCAGGCCTGACCCTGCTTAGCTTCCGAGATCTGATGGGATATGATGCCACAGTGCTATGGCTGTAGGCAGACAAGAGCCATAGTAGGAAGAAAAACACCATCATATTGATATACAGAGTACTATACTAATGGAATAGATTAGTGTACTCAGAAATAAACCTATGCACATTTAGCCAAATGATTCCTGACAAATTACCAAAAACAGAATAAAATCATTCATTTGCAGTAAATGGAAGGAACTAGAAGTCATCCTGTTTGGGGAACACGCAGCCTCTTCACCAAATGGTATTGTCAAACTTGATATCCGCATGTAAAATTCAACTGAAACAAGACTCCTATTGCTCATCCTATAAAAAAAATCAAATCAAAATGGACCAAAGACTTTAATACCTAAAACTTGAAAGTACTAGAGGAAAACATAGGAGAAACACTTCAAAACTTAGGCATTGGCACTGACTTCATGAATAGGAGCTTAGCAAGACCTTGCGAGACCTTGCCTCAAATAAAAAGATGAAAGGAGAGCCAGAGATGCAATTAGGTGGTAGAGCACTTGCCTAGGATTCATGAGATCCTGGATTCAAACCCTCAACACTGCAAGAAAAAAGGAGATTTGGGAGATTTTTTAAAAGTGAGTTTGGAGAATTCTTCTTATAGTCTGTACACACCAAAAATATTTTGATATGTGGTTTGAATATATTTCTTCCTAGAGCTATAATTTGTCTTTTCATCATACCTTCTCTTGATAATTTTTGATGAAGATTTTCTATTTTGCTGAATTCTGACTTTTTGAGAAATTTTTTAAAAGATCATGTGTTTTCTATTGGGAATTTACCCAAAGGGAGATGTGTCATCATACCACAGAGACACCTGCATCTCCATGTTCAACACAGCACTTTTCACAATAGCAAGGATATGGAATCAATCAAAGTGCCGATCAACAGAAGAATGGATAAAAAAATAACTATGGTACATATACACAATGGAATACTACTCAGCAATAAAAAATGAAATAATGCCATTTCCAGCAAAATAGATGGAATTGGAGAAAATTATTTTAAGTGAATGAACACAAGCTCAGATAGAGAAACATCACGTGGTCTCACTCTTATGTGGGAGCTAAATCAAAATTATAAGAAGGAAAAAAATCCTATGCAGAAGTCAGAACATAATAAAAAAAGCTAAGAGTGGTATAATTATAGATGGACTAGAAAATTCATGTAATAGTTCTGACAATGTGAAAAGAAAGTTCACTACAGAAAAAGTTTCTATCTTAAACAGAATTGGAACCCAAGGATATATAGAAAAATATTACCATAAAAAGACAAGCAAATGGAAAACAAGTCTTTGGTGGAAGGGTGGGACAGGGGGAGGAAGTGCACAAGAGGGTAAGGGGAACTTATGTGTATAAGGTACAACAAAATGCATATATGGAAATGTCACAATGAAAAGCATGTCAGAATGAATCACATTAAGGTGTACATTAAAAATTTCCAATAAAAAATAATAATTGTGAATAAAAAACAGATCATGTGTTTTCCTTTATATGTAAGTACTCTTTGCTTTGTCCTGGATCCCAAAGATGTTCTCTGATGTCTTTTCTAACTATTTCATAGCTTTATATTTTACACTTAAATGCATGAACCATTTTGTGTTAATATTTATATGTAGTATAATGTTAAAGTCAAGTTTCCTATTTTTGACAATGGACATACAATTATTCCTGTACAGTTTCTTAAAAAAAAAAAAGCTATTCCATTGAATTGTTTGACTCAATCAAAAAATTCAAACTTCCTTCCAATTTTAGTTTTAAAATCAGTGTTTAGGTCCATATATGTTCATTTTATTTCTTGCTAATAAGTTGAACCATTTGCTATTATTGGATGAATCAGGAATATGCAAGTATGGCCTACATTCATTTATTCCTCTCATAATATTTATTTTTTTCCTCTCATGTTTGTGTCTATCTTTTCTTCCTCATCTGTATGTAGGATTCCAAAAATACAGAACATTTCTTAAATTTGCATGTCAAAATGGCACAAAGGTCATGCTAAACTTCCTTGGATAATTACAATTTTAATATTTGTGCTGCCAAAGTAAGCATTCAAATTTGCATATTTAATAAAATGAAAGTTACCAAGATATTTTACATTTAATAGAATGGTATTTCTTTTGTTTGTACATTAAAAGAATACTTACCTGTAAACTGTATCAACCAGTACATTTTTGTTATCATTACTTTATCCAAAATGATAGTATCTGAAGTGTTAGTTTCATCTGAGGCCACTCTATTTGGTTTGCAGATGGTATTGCTGCCTTCTTGCTTCTTCCTTACATGGCCTTTTCTCTGTGCAGATGAATCTCTGGTGTCTCTTTCTTTGTGTTGTTATCTCTTCTTCTTTTAATGGCATGGTACTGTTGCATTAGTGCTCATCCCAATAGCCTGTGTGTGTGTGTGTGTGTGTGTGTGTGTTACTAGGGTTGAACCCAGGGCCTCATGCCTGTAGGCTTTGCAAGTGCTGGACCACTGAGCTGGGTCCCTCACCCATTTTTTTTTTTTTTTTTTACTTTTTGAGACAGGGTCTCGCTAAATTACGCCTCTGGTCTCGAACTTGTGATCCTCCTGCCTCCGCCTCCAGAGCAGCTGGGATTACAGGTGTGTGCCACCACACCCGGCACCCAATAGCCTTATTTTAACTTAATTACCTCTTAAAATGTGCTCTCACCAAATACAGTCACATACTAAGGCACTGGGGTTATGGCTTCAATATATGAAAGATGGGGCATAGTTTAGTCCACTACCACAGTATGAGGTGAGGTATAACTCAAATTACTGTATTCATCATGCTGCACTTAAATATCATTAAATATACATGTACTGTTAATGCACAACTTCTTGATACATTTTAAAAATTTGTCTTTCTATTTCTAACCTATGGAATAATATCTTCTTTTATAGCTACATAATTTTTTTGTATTTGTTTTTGTTGTTAGGTGCCATTGAGTCAGTGTCCAACTCATAGCAACCCTATGTACAACAGTATTGTTAGTGCTTCTGGGCTATTCACAGGGTTTTCAATGGCTGATTGTTCTTTGGAAATGGGCTGCCAGGTCTTTCTCCCTTTTTGTATTTGTTGTTGTTTGTTGTTAGGTGCCGTCGAGTCGGTATCCCACTCATAGCGACCCTCAGGGTTTTCAATGGCTGAGTGCTTCGGGATTGCCTTGGGAGTGGATTGCCAGGTCCTTCTCCCATTTTTGCAGTGCTGGGAATTGAATTCGGGACCTCAGAGACTGCAGCGCAGCGCTCTACCCACTGAGCCAAATCCCAGCCCCCTTTTTGTATTTAGTAATATCTAAATCAGTCATTCTATCTAAGTACTTGATATAGATAAGAATGACTTTCAGATTTTTCTCAAAATGAAAATAATTTTAACTGCTGTGTCATTATATCACTGGGAAAATATTTGGCTAAAAGTAACAGATTGACTTGGTCAAAAGTATCTTAAATAATAATAATTTTTTTTCCTCTGAAACATTAAGTCTAGAGATAGACCACATAGGGACAATGAAGCAGCTCGTTTTACCTTTCTTATTTGCCATCTTGGGCTTTAACACTCATCCTTATCCATCGTGACTGCAAGGTGGCTGCTGCACCTCCATCCTCATTTCAATTTGCAGACACAAAGGAGAAGGGGAAAAAATGAATAGGGGCAGTATCTTATAAAAGAAAAAAGAATTTTTCCTGAAGTCCGAGCAGAATTTTTATGTTTGATTGCCTCAAATTGTGTTATATGGTAATTCGTCATTGCAAGGAATTTTGGGAAAGCAAATAAGTATTTTTAGCTGGGCATGTTGATATCAGGATTCTGTTGCTAAGAATTTTTTTTTTCTTTACCAAGGAAGCAAGAGATATTAGGAATTGGGGAGGCAGCTAGCAGTCCCTGTCATAGTTGTAGATATTTTACACATTGTGCTCTTGGCTTTTCAATAGTCTTTTTGTATTGGGGGACTGTCCCACAATATAAATCCTATCTCTCCAAGATGGAAACCAGACTCATTTTTCCAGTGTCTCTTACATTTAAGGCAGAATGTGACCTATGATTTATAGTTCTTGTGCACATGTAACACTTGAGATCAAAAAATGAAAGAATATTAAAAAATGCATCCTCCATGAAGATGTAACCAAGATATTTTGATTTTGAGGAGCAGTAGTGATGCTGCAATATCACTATTAGACATTATGACATATGTTTCCAGTGGTGGATTATTAGAATCTGTGCTGACATGGTGGCATGGAGTAGCTTGTTATTCCTTGCTGCATATACTCAAAATTTAGCTCCTTAGATGACCTACACATTCTGTGAAATACAAAATACAATTTAGTTTTTTTGTTTTCTTTTTAAACAATTTTGAGTGAGTTCTGTTTACTACTAGAAATACTAAAAAAGAAGCTGATGCTGGGAGGATTAATATTAAACAAAATAATCTCCTGAACTAAAGTTGTTCTTGATCACGTTCTCAATTACAGATCTTTGTTTAGTTCCTTCTTGGCAGGAATATCAAACAATAAAATATAACACATACCTAAACCATCCTGCTTCTAGAATGTGAGTTCATATGGCATACAGGTAGGAATAGTGTCACTTAGTCTCTTTTCCTTATTTATTTATTTATTTATTTATTTATTTGCTTATTTATTTATTTGTTTGTTTATTTAGTGTGTGTGTGTGTGTGTGTGTGTGTGTGTGTGTGTGTGTGTGTTACTGGTGGTTTAACCCAGGGCCTCAGGCTTATATGCTTTGCAAGTGCTGGACCACTGAGCTGCACCCTCTGCCCATTTTTTTGTTTGTTTGTTTGTTTTTGAGACAGGGTCTCTCTAAGTTATGGAGACTGACTAACTGACTCTGGTCTTGAACTTGAGATCCTTCTGCCTCCACCTACCAAGCTGCTGAGATTACAGGCGGGTGCCACCATGCCCAGCTGTGTCTCCTAGTCTTTATTTTCTCTTCAGAGTCCAGCACAGTCTTTGGCATGGAGTTAAGAAACAATTACTGAATGAGAAAATTAGTAAGGAAGGGTAGCATTATTGATGCTGGGAAAATACAGGAAAGGACACAAATCTAGATATGTCTGCAGTAACATGATGAGAAATTGAAGTTCTAAAATAAATCCATAGATGGTATAGACACAAGAAGTTCCTCAACTAACTGCAGAACCCCAAAGTTCTACAATTGGTTTCTTTGAGACCTAGCCCTAGAAACATCAGATGCTAAGCAAAGGCTATAAAAGCTATAATTTAGAATTTGTACTGATAAACTCTATATGATTTGAAAATAAAACTTACTTAAAGGTAAGTCACCTTCCTGGCACTCTTCAGGTAGATGTAGATTTATTACGTTTCTACAAATGTTCGTTCTCTTTCCTACCCATACTCTACTACATCCAAGCCTATTAGAATAAGTACAAAAGATTGGGTATGGTGCCAATAAATAGCAAAATTTATGCTATGCCTGACTGATGTAATGAAGTGTCTCACCTGTCTGGCTTTCCCGTGTATCACAGATGTTTCATCAGTGGTTGGCATTAGATAGGCACTCATTTGATTTGGTATTTGTAGTTTGTAGTGATCCACTTAGTCACTTGTGATGACTTTCACTTTAATTAATTACAACTTTTCTTTGGGTTGGTTGTTCTTGAAGACTAACATGGTACACTGCTAATGATATAATGAGGATGAGAAGAATACAAATCTACTTTCTATGGAAACCAGTATTTAAAAACATAAAAATGTGAAGTTTTATATAATTGATAAGGGGACATAAGACATGTCCTCCTTTTTTATAGGGGTGGGGGAGGCTGTTCCATAGACCTTTATTTGAAGAATCTGCACAAAAGTCTTCTCCTTACACCCATAGTTTCTTGATGGACATGTTTTTCTTACTGTCCTTCTGTGTGATCATGACTGTGGCTACCAGCATCCCAAAGTCCCACTGGACATTCCTGCTGGACATACATGAAAGTCTCTGTGAACATACCCTTAACTTCAGCCCCCAATCCTCCTGGCATCAGCTCAGTGACTTTACTTAGGTTGATGCCCCAGGTCAGGCTCATTTTACAAGAGTAGTTTATCAAAATGTCCAGCCAGGCCTCCTCCTTGGGGGGTGGGAATTCAATTTTTTTATTGATGCACCCCAGGTGGAGTAAGACAGAATAACGGATATCATTCCAATTAATAGCCATGATAACCTTGAAGTTCTTGTTGGCCTCAAAGCCATCCAGCTGGTTGAACAGCTCCCGCATTGTGTACTGCACTCTGCTGTCCCATCCATAGGTACAGTCTGGTTGTGAAGAACAAATGGAGTCAGTTTTGTCCACAAAAACAATAAATAGAGTGTAGTCTCATGCCATAACAAACAGCCCCATCCCTATTCTTCCTCCTTTCTGGATGAATTTCTGTACCAGTGCATAGCCAAAGACACAAAGAAAGATACAGTGGGTCTGACGAGCCACAGCTCAGACCAACAAGGGCTTCCCAGTGTCTAAGGGTCAATCTGGCAGCACTCCCTTGGGCTGTGCAATTCACAATGCTTCAAGGAACTCAGGATGCTTCACACAAAGTTCAATAGCATCTTTTATCTCCTTGATTTGCTGTCTGGCTCACCAACTATCTTGTAAGTTGAGTTTGGCACCTTTTCCACCATCATCAGTCATACCAGAGGTTCCACCTTTTGGGGCAGAATCTCATGTAGAGTGAGGCTGCCATTTCTTAGAGGGACTCAGAAATCAGTTGTCATATCATTGATGCCAACGTTCTAGTCCACCTCTATGACAAACTTGTGCTCCGGATGTACCTTGATCAAAACTTTCTTCTTATTGATGGACCAAATTACTTCCCCTACATAGGAGCCCTGGTCCTGCAGCAGCTGCAGCTCCTCCCACAGGAGGCAAACTTTTGCACTTGGCTCATTCCTCTGGGCTTGCAGCCACCAGCAGAGAGTTAGGTACAACCAGCTTCTATGTGAAAATATGTCCTCTATGCAAGTTTTGAACTGGAAATTGAGGATACTTATTCAAAGGAGAAATCAAAGCTGTGTCTGTTCTTCCTTGTTTCAGTCCTTGTTCATTATGTGTGTACTTACTTGCCAATCTTTCACAATATGTTAGAAATGGTTATATTTGGTGGTGTTATCTCTCTACCTATCATGGCTCCAAAGTTGCTTTTTGTAGGGTTTCAAGGTCTCCATGTAAAGAGGGCATGGCCTGTTGCTAAGTTTTGAGTTATAGGATAATCTAGCAGTAGATTATTCTCATGTTTTCCTTGTCACCTTTTCTTGATATATTAGACCTTGTCACCTCCATGTTTTGACACATCCTAAAACCTAGACTGATAAATGCCTAACATAGATATGATATCAAGTATAATTGAATTTCTACAGCAAGAAAGCTGCAAATATATAAGTGTTCTGAAATCTTATACAGCAAAAAAGACACCGTATTTTGTGGTGTAATTGGTAAAACAACTAAAATGTGTTAATAAAAAATGCTGGCAGTTTTATGAAGAAAAAAGATTCTTACACTCTGCTACAGATGGTACAAATTGGTGGAGTATATAGATAAAAATCCAATAATGTCCACTGAAATCTTTAAATGTACTTATCTAAAAACCTGTGAATTCTTTTTCTAAGGTGTCTACAGTCTGTAAAATACACTTTGCACATGTTTACAAAGAGGCAACTATAGGCACGATTTTGTAATAGTGGAAAGTATTTGTAACCATGAATAACTAAAAATTTCCATCATTAACAAAGTAACCAAGTTAATTATTTTGTATTTGGATCACAAAGACAATATAGTCAGTGGAAGAAAAACAATTTGAAGAATAGCATGTACCATAGCTGGGCACTGTGGTGCAGATCTGTAATCCTAGCAACTTCGGAGACTGAGGCAGAAGGATTGCAAGTTCAAGGCCGGAGGCAGCCTGAAAACTTTGAGACTTTACCTCAAAGTAAAAATAAAAAGAGGCTGGGAGTGTTGTTCGGCAGTAGAATATTTGCCCTAGCATGTGTGAGGCCCTGGGTTCAACCTACAATTATGGAAAAAAAAAATCCCATGTACTGTCATTTATAAAAAAATGAATTGACTTGTATAAAACACACAGTCATAAATACAAATATAAATATAATGTGTATGAATCTAACCTTTCATATTCAAATGCATAGAAAATGCATGGAAGAATATTTGACAGAGGGACTATCAAAGGGAACCACTTCATTTTTCTAAATTATATTTTATGAAGAAAACGTGCTCATACATTGCTTATATAATTGTTACTAACATATAAAAGTTACTAAATATGCTTCATTCTTCCCCCTAACACATACCTAATGTCCTGGAAAATAGGTTTGGATTTTCAAGAATGTCTCCAGGTACATTAAGACTTCTTCTATTGAAACCTGGTATAAAATCACAGTTAGATTAATTATTGTGATAAGATACAAAAATAGAATATTTGTCTCAGTTCTGGCAAAGGTAATACATATCTTGAACAAAATAAAATGTTGGAAGTATTTCTCCATTCTAAAATGAGTCACTGGGCCACATATACAAGTCTGGTAGAAAATGTGATTTAAAAAAACCAGTATATCAGTGTGTGGACTGTATGATCTCAAGATCATAAAAATTTTAAAACTGTAATAAAATAGTTGACAAGTAGGAAAGATTTCTTATTAAAAAGATAGCGTCATACTATGTGTCATACCACTACCACTGGAGCAGAGATATTTCTCCTCTCCACTCCTCATATGAGAGACCTCAAGCAGATCCTATACATGTCTTCTGACACTTGGGAAATATTGTGGGCTTAGATATGAATCACAGCTGAAATTTGATTGAAGCAGATTGTAGTCAACAAATTAGAGGGCCAAGTTTTAACAAGTCACTATACTTCTATCTACTTATAATAGACCAAAGATGCATTTATATGACCAAATAAGGACTGTGCACAAGTAAGAGTTTGCACTGAGGGACAATGGAAGTCCAGTGAAGAGCATCTTCAAACTGTCTTTGGAATTCAGAGACGTGATTGGAGATAGTCAGCTGGAAAGCACCTCATCGATGTCATAAAAATGCACTTGAAAATTCCCCAGCAATGGGATACGTCTATCCAATCCACAAAGTATCGTATGCCTTCTGTTAAGATTAGAGACCTTCTACATGGCTGAAAACTAAAATTCTATGTTGTTTCTTCCTGCTGTGATTCCTGCTTGAGAGGGCAGAGGCACCCTAGTTGTTAAAAAGGGGAGAAACATAGGACATGGGAGGATACAGAAGCCAATGCTAAACCTTTTAGTTCTGTAGGCTTTAGACACACATTGCCTCTCAGCTGGGGGAGGATAAAAGACTTATTTGATTTTATTTCATTGCAGTAAGAACACTTAACAAGTTTTAAGTGTGTAATATATTATTGTTGATTATAGGTACAATACCTGCAGCTGTAGCCCTGTGGCATCCGATCCCGTCAGATCTCGGAAGCTAAGCAGGGTCAGGCCTGGTTAGTACCTGGATGGGAGACGTCCTGGGAACACCAGAAGCTGTAGGCTTGGGAGAAGGACCTGGCGACCCCCTCCCAAAAGTCAATCTGCCATTGAAAACCCTATGAACAGCAGAGAAGCACTGACAATCGTGTTTCCCCTGTTGTACAGAGGGTCACTATGAGTCAGATACCGACTCAATGGCACCTAACAACAACAACATAGGTACAATGTTGCACAGTAGATTTCTGGAACTTAACCATTTTACTTAATTCAAACTTTGTTAATTAACAACTGCCTGTATCCTCTTTCTCCAAGCTCCTGATAACAGCCACTACAGCCTTTGCTGTTTGGGGGATATGATTCTGTGCTTTCTTTGTTTTCCTTGGTGTAATGTCTTTAAGGTCCACCCATGTTGAATATTGCAGAATTTCCCTATTTTTTAAGGCAGCGTAGTATTCTGTTGTGTATATATGCCACATTTTATTTATCCATTCATCTACTGGTAGATATTTGTTGTTGTTGTTGTTGTTGTTGTTGTTGTTGTTGTTAGGTACCATTGAGTCGTGTCTGACTGATAGCGACCTTCATAGGGCTATTTTTCAATAGCTGATTGTTTTAGGATTGCCTGGGGAATGGATTGACACATCCTTCTCCCATTTTTGCGGTGCTGGGAATCAATCCCAGGACCTCAGAGACTGCAGAGCAGCCCTCTACCAACTGAGCTAAATTCCAGCCCCGGTAGATATTTAGGTTGGTCTGTACCTTGGCTATTCTAAATAGTGCTGCAATAAATATAGAAGTGCTAATATCTCTTTGCTATCCTTAGTTCAGGGCTGGGGTTTAGCTCAGTGGGTAGAGTGCTTCTTTGTACTCTTTGAGGAGCTCAGTTTGATCCCCAGCACCACAAAAATAGGAGAAGGATGTGGCTATCTACTCCCTAAGCAATCCTGAAACAATCAGCCATTGAAAACCCTTGATGGCACCTAACAATAACAACATCCTTTGTCCAGTTCTTTGGGGCATATACCCAGAAGTGGGATCACTAGGTCATATAGTAGTTCTATTTTCAATTCTTTGAGGAACCTCTTTACCATTTCCCTTATTGTTGTTGTTGTTATGTGCCATCCAGTCAGTGCCTGATTCATAGCGACCATATGTACAACAGATGAAACACTACTGTTGTGCTTCTCTGCTATTCATAGGGTTTTCAATGGCTGATTGTTTTTTGGGAGTGGGTTGTTGGGTCCTTCTCCCAAGCCTACAGTATCTGGTGTTCCCAGGCAGTCTCTCCTCCAAGTACTAACCAGACCCGACCCTGCTTAGCTTCTGAGATCTGATGGGATTGGACACCATAGTGCTACGGCTGCTATTTTGCATTCCCACAAATGGCATGCAAGTGTTCTGTGCATTTGTGTCAACACATTGGGTCAAAGAACAAATCTAAAGGGAAATCAGAAAATACCTTGAGATGTATGAAAATAAAACACACCGACAACTTAGAAGATGCAACAATAAATATATACATTAAAAGAGAAGAAAGATCTCAAACAACCAACCTAATTTTACATTTCAAAGAGTCAGAAAAGAAATCTTAATGTTGAACAAAGAGTTTGAATTACTTGTTGTAATGGACATACTGATTCTGATTACTGGATCAAAACAGTTTGAGAGACCTTACTTAATCTAAGAGAGAGCAAATGAACCTACCTGAAGCTTCCTCACTTATAAACAAGCTACACAAAATAAGTTTCAAAGGCCATTGTAGGAAAAAGATCCTACAATGGTTTTTTGATTGCACCCTACCAGTTCTTCTCTTTTAACATATCATTTATAGCATACTGAAAAAGTTAAATATTAGTAATAAGACAGTTTTATGTATATCTGACAGGTTTCAGGATCAAAATGAGACAATAGGATTTCTTTAAATATGTGAAGGCTGGGGGTGTAATTGAATGAGAAAGCACTTGCTTAGCTTATGTAAGACCCTGGGCTTGATTTGCCAGCACCACACACACACATGCACACACACACACACACACACACACACACACACGCACGCGCACGTGCACACACACACACAATGTAAATATTTTATAGGTATGGTGGCCAATAAAAATCTATGCTTTTTATCTTCATTTCAGCTTTTTGTGTTTAGCCTAGATGTTGACGGGAGTCTTCTATTACCCTGAAGGCTGGATATTTTCAGAAAAAATATCCTTGACCTATGCAAATCCAAAGCCATCTAAAATTTTTCTACAAATGTAGAGATATACTTACTTTCCTGTGATCATCTCTGTTTCTAATTTTCTGTTTCCACTTATCCTATATTTCTTATTTTATTCATCTAGCATGAAACTTAGCCTCTTCATTGATTATTTATAATTACCTACTTAAGTCTATAGGAGCCCGAATAATGACTTCGTACCCATGACTATTACCAAGAACTTAGGAGTCATGACTAGGGAAGCAGTATGTAGTTACATTGAAGCAATAAACAACTCCATTTCTGGAAAGCCCTTCAGCCATCTCCTCTTCAGAAAATTTGCATGAGTCTTTTGCCAAGTCAGCTGCATTGATGTAAAATAAAGACTCTGTTTTAAAGAAAATGAGCAAATAGTTTATTCTAAGCCAAATGTATGTGATCATGGCACAGGAACATTGATTCAAGTTACCTTGAATGACCTGTTCCACTATGGAAGAGGTTAAATGAACTTCTATAGTCACAGGGGCGCGGCTGGACAAAGGACATCGGAGAAGGGCCTGGCAATACACTCCCAAGGCAATCCTGAAACAGTCAGCCATTGAAAACCCTCTGAGGGTCACTATGAGTCGGATACCGACTCGATGGCACCTAACAACAACAACATAGTCACAGAACAAAAGAAAGTTATGTCAGTATATTTACCAATTGCTTGTGGGAACATCAGGTAGATGAGTTATAGCCTCTCCTCTATAGGTTTTTTAGTTTTAGAGTTAGTGGAAGCTAGCAGTCTGCTAAGCTTAATGATATATTCTGAGAAAAATATCTATTAGTTATAAAAGTGTTAGGTCAGAAACAAAAGATAAAGTGTATGGTTGTTGCAGAGCTGAAGATAGTCCAAGATAGTTTCAGATCTCAACCTACAACCTTCCATCTCTCCATAATCAAGGTATTCTAGTTGGTCAAGGTTAAGAGTCTGTTTGTTGTTGTTGTTTTTGTTAGGTGCTATCGAGTCATGTCCCACTCATAGCGACCCTCATAGGGTTTTCAATGGCTGATTGTTTCAGGATTGCCACTGGAGTGGATTGCCACATCCTTCTCCCATTTTTGCAGTGCTGGGACTAGAGCCCCAAACCTCAGAGACTATAGAGCGGTGCTCTACCCATTGAGTAGATGCAGTTTCTTCACAGAATTTCAGTACACAACAGCTTTATATCATTTTCTCCATCAGCCTATTCTGTCTTGTTTTCCTCCTCCTTATCCATAGTAAACTAATTATTTTCTTTATCAGTTAGTGCCATGTTGACATCTACCTGTTGTTCATGTTTCTGTTATATTCCCAGAGGTGAATTTTATCATTCTTGTTTTAGAATTTGCCAAACTTGAGAATGTTTCTCTGGGTAATATTCTGTTCTTTTTTTTTTTTTTATTAAAGTGCAATGGAAATTTCAAAACACCCAGAGACTAAGACCAGTGGAAGATGACTATATGTCCTTTGTTCTCTATTTCAATATCTATGAAATACACAGATATCCTTTTGCAGAGTCCTCAATTTTCTGTCTAAAGAATGAAGTTCTAGGCCACAGGAAGACTTTTTGCCTTTGTGATTAGAAACCCCAGTAATGGGAAGGAATGCCTTCCTGGATAGAAATCTTAAATTGAGGATGTGAGCCATTTACAATTTCATTTTGCCTTATGGACACATAGAAAGAAGATACTGCATAATATCTTATTTTAGTCAGGCATATGGAAAATAGAAAGCAGCCAGGCATGGTGGCAGATGCCTGTAATCCCAGCAACTCAGGAGATGGAGGCAAGAGGATCACATGTTCAAGGCCAGGGGCAGCTTGTATAACATATTGAAACTCTGTCTCAAGTAAAAAATAAAAAAGGATGCTGGGGTGCAGCTCAGAGGTAGAGCACATGCAAAAAGTATGTGTGAGTTTCTAGGTTCAGCCTTCAGTACTGGAAAAAGAAGAAGAAAAGAAAGAAAAAAGAAAGAGAAAGAAAGAAAGAAAGAAAGAAAGAAAGAAAGAAAGAAAGAAAGAAAGAAAGAAAGAGCGAGCTAGGACACAGGATTGCTGATTTAAAAATATTGAAATCAAAGAACAAATGGTTATCACTGATTGCCCCAGTGATATAAGCATGAAAAAGACAAGGATATTTAATTTACCTTACTTCAAGCATAATTTATTAATCCTTTCTCCCCCCATAAGAAGCAAAAAGAATGGCTCTTTGTTTACATACTTTTCCAAGTGTTGTTTTAGAAGGGATTTTCTAAGAACTTTTAAATAAGAATCAGAAAACTATGACTTATCCATTAACTGCGTGTTTACATAAATAAAATTTCATAAAAGCAACAAAGTCCATTCATTTACATATTTTCTATGGCTATTCTAGTGCACCAATGGTAGAGTCAGATAGTTCCAAGAGAAACCTTTGGCCCACATCATAAAGATATGTACTATCCAGTCCTTTAACAAAACTTTGCCAACCTCTGCTATACAGATATCTTCTATGCCATGCAACTTATGAAACTACATTTTCCCAATTCCAATTATCACCTGAAGCTGCTACTATCTCTTAAGATAAAAAAAATTGTTTTCATGTAGATATAGAATATATAGTCTTGCTAGAGAGGACTCTCATTTATCCTCTTTTGGTTGCCCTGATGTTTAGACCACTAGGAGAAGCAGAGGTTGGCCCAAGTAAATAACGTATCTAACTAAAATAAGAAAACACCATACAAATTATCCATCTTTCATAGAAGTGGGAAGAAAATATTTAATGAGAAAAATTATCTGTAACAAATCTATGATGTCACAAAGACATCTTCATGAGAAATGTAAAAAAATATCCTGGCTTTGAATATTTTATTAATTTTTTTTCCCTAAAGAGTGCTGATTCCATTGTCAGAGTTTAAATTGCTAGCACAAATAAAGAGTAATCAGTTTCTTACAGGGAAATTTGTGAGAATCACATTTAGGAACCAGAGCTACCTTGTCTTGAATGTGCATATTAAGTACTTGAGGATTTCTTACAATACAGATTCTGATTCACTAGTCTGGAATGGGATTTGGGATTCTGTATCCTAATGAGCTCACCTCTGGATCATATTTTAAGTTTCAGTGATCTAATCTTTGCCCTAGTTAGTGCAATAGCCAGTTTCCAAGATTGCTCCCAATTCTTCTGCACTCATTACCATATATGGGCCATGTCACTTCTTGGATTAAGTTACAAAAGACTGTAGCTTTCATTGTTGTTGTTGTTAGGTGCTGTCGAGTCGTGTCCGACTCATAGCGACCCTCTTAGGGTTTTCAATGGCTGATGGTTTCGGGATTGCCTTGGGAGTGGATTGCCACTTCCTTCTCCCATTTTTGTGGTGCTGGGAATTGAACTCGGGACCTCAGAGACTGCAGCGTAGCACTCTACCAACTGAGCTAAATCCCAGCCCGGAGCTTTCATTATGGGTGCATAATTCTTTCTTTCTTTCTTTCTTTCTCTTTCTACCTTTCTTTCTTTCTTTCTTTCTTTCTTTCTTTCTTTCTTTCTTTCTTTCTTTCTCTTTTCTGTCTCTCTGTCTCTGTCTCTCTGTCTCTCTGTCTGTCTGCCTCTCTCTCTCTCTCTCTCTCTCTCTCTCTCTCTCTCTCTCCCTCCCTCCCTCCCTCCCTTAGAGAAAAGCCAGATGCTGTACTATGAGGCGGTACTGTGGAAAGGACCATGTGATGAGAAATTGAGTTTTCTAGCCAACTGCCAAGAATTCAAGGCCTACAAACTACCATGCAGGTCTGCAAGCAGACATGTCACTTCAAGCTAAACATTGAGATGATGCAGCCCTGCCTGGCCACTTACTAAGATTTTATGAAAGGACCCTGTGCCAGCATCATCCAGCTAAGCCACTCCCTACCCTCAGAAATTCTGTGAAAAAAAAAAAACAAAACACATTTGTTGTTTGAAACTGCTAAATTTAGGGATAATTTATTTTATAGGGATTGATAACTAATGTAATTAGTTAATGATTTTGCAATATTATTTTCAAGAGTCTGTCCTGATTGAAAAACAAAGGTAAATTGCAGTTATTCACAGGCAGTTGGAAAAGAAATTCTAACATTTTGTAAGAGCAATTTATGCTCATTTTCATATTATGCTCTAGTCTCACTGTACTACTGAGAAGTATCGATGGAGGGAATCATCATTCCCTTTCCACATATTTGGAGCTTCACAAGTCCCAAAAGGCTCATGATCTGTCCAATATCATCCAGCAAACAAGTCAGCCAAGCCATGGCTGGACTTCCATTTTTCATAGTTCCGCCCCTTTGATTCTATTCAAGACACTTTACTGCCCCTATTGCCCTTTTCTATCCAACAATTGGTTAATAGTCAACAAGATAAGGAAGTCTGGAGGATGTCCTGAGTTTAGTTTTAGATTGTAATATCTAATATAAAAGTGAGAATTGTGGTGAGAGATACCAGTGATTATATCACTTATCCTATTATTTTATAAAATATGTTATCAAAGCAGGCACACTGGTATATTATGATAGCTCAAGACCAATCTGACAGTTTTCCATTCAATTCATCATATATCAGCTATTTAAGCAAAACTATGTCTAATTTTATTGTATCTTAGAAGAAGCAATTAGGAGTAAAACGGCATCCTTTCTCTACAGTATCTTCAGTGTTTTTGCAGGGACCACAAGAACTTAACACAGCTTTACGAGTTTAGAGATTATCTGAAAGAAATTAACAGGCTATTGAGGATGGCATGGCTTCCACAATCAAGAGTACATGTGTTCTGCTGGAGAATGAGTTGATAATTGGTTATTTGAGATTTATGTTGATTTTTGAGTCACTAACAATGTTTATGCATGATCTTAGTTTCATTGTTTTGTTTAGGTGTTTGGGGATAAAGAAAGCATGAAACTTGAAATGCTATGAGGCATTTGGTATCATTTTATGAATTGGAGAAACTTTGGGGAAGCAAAGTCATTCCTCTTGAGGTAAGAAAGTATTAAAATAATATTAAAATCTGAAAATAGGCATCCTTACAGTGATTTATACTATAATTTCTAGTTCAAATAAACTTCTGGAGAAGAAATCTCTACAAATGATCATAAGTAAAAAAGAAAAGGTATTTAAAAAGTGAAACATAAAAGTCAGTTAAATTTACTAATTTTACTAATGTTTTTACTAATTTAGTAATTTTAACTAACATTGTCTAAGAATAGATCATACTAACTTTGAAGTAAAATTATATGAACTACAAAGTACATACTAAATGTGTTAAAAAATCTTTTTGGTCCACTTAATACATTTTTCAAAATATTCACTTGATAGTTAACTTGCTCTTGAGAGCTAGTTATCTTACTTCTTTATTTAAGGTGTAATGTTGATGATCATCTTTCCTTGCTTGATCCTTTGACACTTGATATTTTGGAATATGAAGACTGATTTACAGTTTCATATTTTATAGTTTGTACTACTATTAGAATTTCTAGGCCTGCCATTCAGTAAGATCCAGTTGAAATGTGGTATTTTTGGTAAAGTGCTACTTGACTCCTTCAGGGGAATGCAGCCTCCCCCTTCCCTTATGCTGTCCAAGATAACATTCCCCTTACACGATATTCTAAACATTTATTACAGTCATCCCTATTACATGATATTCTAAACATTTATTTATGTAGGTCTTCCTCTGCTTGATAGAAATTACCTCTGAAGTTTAAAATTGTCTTTTTATTTTATCTTTTTTTTCAGAAAATTAATACATAAATATTAAATGAGTGAGAAAAGGAACATATTTGATCTTTTAATGTACAGTGGAATACATAGAAATTCATAATACCCTCACTATAAAGAAATATGTCTGTACCATTAATATTGATACAGATTTAGCTATAGATGTAGAAACAACTATCTCACTCTCATAGAAGACCTCTGTGGTCATCTAACATGGTGTGGACAAAAGGGAAATTCTCTTTGCTCCCAAAGTGAATTCTCAACAGCTCCTCCTGGCAATGGTTCCTGGCAGAGTCTCCCAACAACTATTCCCATGTGCGGTGACTCTTTACTGAAGTATTTTTCATCCACAGCAATTCTCTTTGTTAAAATCCTAGGGCAACAGTGTCACTTCTTATCTTGAAGGACTCCTGCCTCCTTTATTCTTCCTGGGGGAATTCCACAGCCAAGTCCACACAGAGCTCTTGGGGTAGTTACAGATTGAAATCATTCATTTTAAGGGATGAGATCAAAGGCATTAAGATTAAAATTGATGTTATATAACATAGTTTTATAGTCTCAGTAATTTTCTGTGTTCTACTTAATGTTTTCTGAGGTTCAAGAGCCTCTTTTGGAGCCTCTTGACAGTATCATATTAACCCTCAGAGGCTGCCCGAACACAAACAATGGAGAGTTTGGTTTATTTTATTTTACAATACCTATCTCCTTCTTCTACTGGGAAAAACACTCTGATGCTCTTTTGGGGATGCATTCCTCATGTGGTTTCAGGACAAGTGGTCAAGATGAAGATAAATGACTCACTCCTCCCCTTGTTTCCTATATGCAGTTTAAGGAGTTACATTGTCTTCTCTGTTACACATGGTTTATGTTGATCTAGAAAACAGAATCCTGGGAATTTTATCTATCTATCTATCTATCTATCTATCTATCTATCTATCTATCTATCTATCTATGTATCTATCCTACAGCCGTACTGCTGTGGCATCCGATCCCATCATATCTCAGAAGCTAAGCAGGGTTGGGCCTGGTTAGTACTTGGATGAGAGACCACTTGGGAACACCAGGTGCTGTAGGCTTGGGAGAAGGACCTGGGAACCCACTCCTAAAAAACAATCTGCCATTGAAAATCCTATGAATAGCAGAGAAGCATGACAATAGTGTTTCATCTGTTGTACATAGGATCGCTATGAGTTGGACACCCCCTGGAAGGCACCTAACAACAGCAACAACATCTATCTATCAATCATCTATCTGTCTATCTATCTGTATATTTGTGTGTATTTATGTATTTTAAAAAGATAAAGTTTTTCTCCTTGTTAAAATGAGCAGCAGCTGCTGGTGGCAAATATGGGGAAATAGCTGCCCACACAGCTACCATCTAACCAGAGAACCAGGATTCTCAGGATGATTTTCACTTCAATTATTTTATTCTATTTTCCCTATCAATATATTCTAATTTTTATATGTCATTATTTTTCCCAGAAATTAATGGTAATTTTGACCCTTGGGCATAGAAGCACTCATGCCCTATAGGGCATAAGTTTTCCATTATCGTGGGCCTTTCAGTATTCTTTTATAAATTATAAAAGAAGTTAACTAGAGTTTCTATTTCACATAGCATTTTAGTGAGAATTAAAATTTGTAAAAACAGAAAGATATCTACATGTATATAGAAAGCTATATATACCTATCACTTTACATGGTATATAAAATAGGAATGGTGAACAAGTGTGTGGTTTAAATACTGTTGTTACTAAAAATAACTTTGCTGTAATTAGGAAGCACACACACATGCATGATCATCTCTCTCCTGTTGCAGCATATTCCATAGAAACAATGTCCACATCCCGATAATATTTCAATACTTTCTGACATGTGGATGCCTTTTTTTTTTTTTTTTTTTGGCTACTTGGGCACAAGATACCTTTCTCTGGAAGGTTCTAGATGGTAATATTTTACTGAAATCTGATGATTTGGAAGACAAAATGAAAAGTGTTCATATGGATAATTCAATCCCCCCAAAAAGTAAAAGAAAATTTCCAAAGAAGTGATTTATATTGGAGGAATGATACATTGCTTCATATTTTTGCTTCATTTTATATGTCTAGACACAAATTTAATGCTTATTTTATCTTACCAGAATAAAAGAGACCTTTAGGCTTAGGGAAGTCCTTTATTGCCATAGTGGTATGTGATTTAGTGGAATCACTTCCAAAGAATGAGACCCGAGCAAAAGGGAGCTCAGATTTTTATGGGGTCTCTGAGGAAACTGGGTTTACAGGAACCAAAACGTGTGTGGGAAAAAAAGCAGAGGACAAGGACCATGCGGAATCAGATATGCATGGGAGGTTAGAGTGGAGGAGGTGATCAATTATCTACTACAGAGTTACATTTCTTTGAGTAGAGATCAAAGAGACAGTCATTACATTTAGTATGCAAGCTTATCATAGCCCTAGACAAACAGCCTGTAAGGTTGTTTATATGAGACCTAAATGATTCAGACAAACATCACTGGTAACAGGTTGAGTAACTATTAACTAAGTCTTGTTTGTTGTTGTTGTTAGGTGCCGTCGAGTCGGTATCCGACTCATAGCGACCCTCATAGGGTTTTCAATGGCTGAGTGCTTCGGGATTGTCTTGGGAGTGGATTGCCAGGTCCTTCTCCAACTAAGTCTTAGTGAACAGGTAATATGAACAAGGAAAAAAGGGGCTTTTGGGGGGTCCTTCTTTATAATAAGGCCCCTATTTTCTCATTGCCTAGCATTTAAGGGTTGAGGAATGGCTCAGTGGAATCATTTACTTACTCATGCATGAGCTGGGGTGCCAGGAATTAAGCTTTAGTCTTTTCTGGAAAGTCTTCCTAGTTCTAGTCATTACTCAGAAGAAAAATAGGCTAAGAGAAGGATAGTGAGAACTTAGAGACCATCCTTTTGACTCTCCTTATTCACATCAGTAAATTAGGTTTGAGAGAGCTTTGGTGTTGTGCTGATATTAATTTTCTGTCCATTGTTCTATTTTCCATCATGTAGTCTTGAATTATTCTGCCCTAAGGGTACAGAATAATATGTAGACAAGATTTTGATTTAATAATCACATATCTAATTTATTAAATATTTTAAAACTATGAATAGCAAATTAAACTTGTGTTTTCACAAATAATACTTAGAATAAGGCTAAGTTTAAAAGAGAGTTGACTTAGGGTATGTTTAAAAAGAAATAGAGCATTGCAAATGTTAGTATATGGTTATGGCCAAAAATTATGAGAATGGTATGAAGAAGAGTGAAATATGCAAAATAATTATGTTCATGACATGATATGGCAAGATATATATGTCTCTATATTATGAAATAGGGAAAAATTACAAAGATGTATATATAAGATAATGCCATATTTTGGGCAATTGATTTTATTCAAAATAATTAAAGTGCTTGAAAATACAAAAAGAAAATATACTGTGTTAGTTTCATTTCGTTTCATTTCTTTTCTTTTCTTTTCTTTTCTTTTTTTTTTTTTTTTTTTTTTTTTTTTTTTTTTTTTTTTTTTTTTTTTTTTTTTTTTTTTTTTTTTTTTTTTTTTTTTTTTTTTTTTTTTTTTTTGCTGTGACCAAATACCTGACAGAAACAGCATACAGGAGGAAGGATTTATTTTGGCTCATAGTTTTAGAAGGTTCGGTGGTTGGTCACTTGGCCCCATGCACTTGGGCAGGACATCATGGAGGTGAGAACATGTGGCAGAGAAGCTTCTTCACCTCTCCATGGACAGGAAACAGAGAAAGAGGAAGAGACTAGGGACCTTGTATAACAATCCCAGTAACCTACTTCCTTCAGCTCGACCCCATCTCTGAAAGTTTCCAGAACCTCCCAAAAAAGTACCACTGGCTGGGGAACAAGCATTCCCCACATGAGCTTGTGGGAGACATTTCAGACCCAAACCAAAACATATGCATAAAAATTAAATCATTTTAAAACTTTCCTAATAATTAAACTCAAATGTTCAAGAATTCCATTTTCTTAAAAATTGTTGGTTCTTATGTTTTTCTCAATATTTTAATTGTATGTACTTGTGGGATACAGAGTGATAATTCAATTGATATATACAGTGTACAATTATCAAATCAGAACTGTTGGCACTTTCATCTCCCTCAAACATTTTACAAAAGTATATTGATTAATATGTAGTGATAATTTTACATATTTATGAGGTATAGCATGATCTATTATGATTTTCATAGAATTGCATCCTGTATTTTGCATTTTTTCTCTCTGCCTTAATCCCTTTATGTTGTTGCCCCTCTCACTTTCTCCATCACCCTCTCCCTCTCACAAGTACCCTCCCTCCCTTATGTTGGGTCTACCTGTATTTTCCAATCTTAGACATGTATACTTGGTGTGCATGTGCGTGCGTGTGTGTGTGTGTGTGTGTGTGTGTATTCTTTAAGGTAGATCTAGCTCTCCCACATGAGTGAGAACATAAGGTATTTAAAATGATATCCAGTTCCACCCATTTTGCAGCAAATGACATAATTTTGTTCTTCTTTACTACTGAATAATATTCCATTCTGTAAATATACCACATTTTCAATCCAATTATCTGTTGATGGACATCTGGGGTGATTCCATACTCTTTCAACTGTGAGGAGTGCTGCAATGAATATGGTGTGGGTATCTATGTGATATGATGATTTATCTTCTTTGGGGTATATTCCTAGAAGTGTTACAGCTTGATCATATGGTAGTTCTATTTTTAGTTTTCTGATGTGCCTCCATACAGATTTCCATGTGGCTGCACTGATTTACATTCCCACCAGCAGTGTAATAGGATTCCTGTCCCATGCCTCTGCGTCCTTACCAGCATTTGTTGTTTTTTGTTTTGTTGATGCTAGCCATTCTGACTGGGGTGAGATGGAATCTCAATGTAGTTTTGATTTCCATTTCCCTGATGGCTAAAGATATTGATCATTTTTTCATGTGTTTATTGGTCATTTGAACTTCTTTTGAGAACTATCTTTTCTATTCCATTGCCCACTTATTTATTGGATTATTTTTTACTTTGGTGTTTCATTTCTTGTGTTCTTTACATATCCTAGATATTAATCCTCTGCCAGATTTATAGGATGCAAAGATTCTCTCCCATTCTGTGGGCTCTCCATTTGCTCTATTGTTTCCTTTCTCTGCAAAAAAATTTTAACATTATTTAATTTCATTTGTCAATTCTTGGTCCCATTTCCTGTGCTACTGGAGTCGTGTTAGGTCTTATGTGTTTTTAAAAACCATGTCTGTGCAAGAATAAATAGGCAATTTAAGTAAATGAAAGAAATTAAACTTATTAGTTAGTGATATATTTTCCAACTATTACTCTATTTATTTGGTAAGCAATTGTTAAGGGGTTTTGATGATAAATTGGGCACTATTCTAGGCAACTGGGATGCAGTAGTGAGTTAAAATAAAAAAATTGTCACAGAGGAGTTTACATTAAAATAGAAAAGGAAGGGAATAAATAATGGCTACACATTATATTAAAAAGTGATAAGTACTATTGTGAAATACAAAGCAGGATAGGGTGATAGAGACTGACCAGAGGCAAGGTTTCTATGCTAAGGCGATCTTCTCTGAATAGACATGAACAGAGGCCAAAATGAGACAGGAGAGTGAGGCTTATACATATTTTGTGAAAGAATATTCCAAACATAATGAAAAGAAAATGTCACTCACTCTATAAATCCAACATCTCTCCCCTAGACCTACATCAATGCCCACTTTAGACTGCTCCTATAATTCTCACCAACATGTACCAAGCAAATTTTCTAATCAAGTATATAGAATGCTCAACCACTACCTGGTTACACAGTCCTTTTACAAGCCTGTTGTATTTCATATACACATCTACCTCTTGATATGAGAATAACTTTTATTATCCTTCCTTTATAGGAGAAAACTAAATCTTAAGGACATTAAGTGATTCAGATAGTAACCAATAGAGCCCATTTTCAGATTAAGGTCTGGTGTAGGAACCCTAGTACTTTCTACTGAAAGAAAAGGATGAGAGGAAGAGAAAGAAATAGAGAAATAGGGAAAGAGAAAGAAAGGAAGGAAGAACAAATGAAAGAAAGAAGAGAGAGAAAGAAAAGAAAGAAAGAAAGAAAAGAAAGAAAGGAAGAAAGGAAGAAAGAAAGGGAAGCAGAGAGGAAGGGAAGAGAAGGAAGAAAAAAGACAGGAAAAAGTTTAAGTTCATTTATTTTTGAATGCCAGTAATAATAGCTTATTTCAGAAGTATTTGGAAATCACGAGAAAGAAAAAGGAAGAAAAATGTGTCTCCATCCTGAAACACAGGCTTGGATTTAGCTCAGTTGGTAGAGCACTGTGCTGCAGTCTCTGAGGTCCCGAGTTCAATTCCCAGCATCGCAAAAATGGGAGAAGGGCCTGGCAATCCACTACCAAGGCAATCCCGAAACAGTCAGCCATTGAAAACCCTATGAGGGTCGCTATGAGTCGTATACCTACTAGACGGCACCTAACTACAACAACGATCCTGAAACACATCCAACTATTCATGTAGATAATATTTACCAGATTTACCTTATATTCCAGGTACTAAGGGAGGAGATGGGGATTCAGCTGTGAACATTTTAGATACAAATCCCTGCCTTCATGAAGCTTATATTCTATACAGTGAGAGAGTCAATAAACAAAATAAATTACTCAAAGTGTAGGTTAGATAGTGAAAAGTACCAAACATACAATAGAATGGGTATTACTGTATAAGAGCATGTTTTATTTACTGACTGACTTACTTATTTCAGTCCTGGGGAGTGGGGGAGTTAAGCCCAGGGCCTTGCACATGCTGGGCAAGTACTCCACCACCCAGCTGCACTCTCAGCATCCCCCTTTTCTATTTCTTACTTTTGATACATGGTCTTGTTAAGTTGTATGGCTGCTTCTGGCCTTAAATTTGTAATCCTCTACAGCATTTTATTTTTTAAAACTTTTGTGGCTCAACCAAGGTCCTCATACATGCTAGGCAAGTGCTGTACCACAGAGCAATACCTCTAGCCTTTATTTTTTGAATGATTCATAAATAAAGGTAACAGTAACATGAAACCTGAATGAAACAAACTACTTTCATGTCTGGATTAAAAAGCTTTCATGGACTATAGACAGTTTTGGTTCAAAAGAAGACTGATAAGAATAAATTGTCATATACAAATGCTTTTGGAACCTGGAAGAAAATTCAAATACAGTGTAAATTTTGTAGGGTGAAAAGTTATAAATTACCTCAGCAAAATCCAGAAGTTGAGAGTAAAAGGTGGGGGGAGTAAAATGTCCAATAGACTGGGCCAGGGAAGGGAAGAGGAAGAAGAGCCAAGGAAAGTAAAAGTATTCCATGTGTGTCTGTCTCTCTCTTTGGCTGAAAAGAAGTAGGAGGAATAGTCTACATTGTGGGAAAATCTCTTCATATTGTATTTTTAAAGCAATGTTATAGAAATTGGTATGGCTATGAAGAGTGAAGAGGGTGAAGGTTGGCATTAAGAGAAGAGGAAGAGGACTTCTAAGAAATGTAAAGAATGTTTGAAGTGAATAACAACTTGACCAACCTAGGAAAAGAAAAGAACTGAAAAAATAAAAAAAGAGTAATGCTAAGTGTGTAATACTAAAAGAGCATTAATGATGATGAATAATAAGTGTATATTAAGATTGAATAGACTTATCCAACCAGGAGAAAAATATTTAAATTGGCTGCTAAAATTCAATCTATATTTTTTATTTTAAAAACACTTAAATCACAGTTATAATGATGGATTAGAAATTAAGCACAGAGCTATATTCCCAACCTTGTGGTTTTATTTATTTACTTATTTATTTATGCTGGGAATTGAACCCAGGGCTTTGTGAAAGCTAGGCAAGTGCCCTAACTCTGAGCCACATCCTGAGTTCCTACACTACATACACCTTAAATACAAGAGCATAGATATGAAAAATTTAAAAAATGAAAAAGATGATATAAATACTAAGCACAAGTCAGCTGATATGGCTATTTAGTATTAAGCAAATGAAATTCACCAGCAATAGATAAGGACATCCAATAATGGTAAATGGTTCAACTTATTAGGAAGATGTAAAAATTCTAAATATATATTGACCTAAAGAACTCCAAAACTAAAAATGGAAGGAATTTTTATTTTTTTTATAAAGATTCAAGCACAATTCAATGGAGGAACTGTAACCTTTAAGGAAATGGCACAGAAATAATTAGACCTCCATTGGCAAAAATATGAAACTTGACTTAAATTTTTATACCATATACAATAAGTAATTCAGAATGGTTTATACACTTAAGTGCAAAATATAAAACTATGGGTTCTTCTGGCTAACACTGCTGAATAAACGTGGTCTCCATGTGACTAGTACAGACAGAAGAGACAGGATTGAGATGTTGTGGACTCTGTTCTGAGCAGTGGAATCCAACAGAGCCATGGAAACCATGGAAGAATTTGTTGTTCACCACAGCAAGCAAGAAGCAGAGAAATCACCAAGTGTAAAAAGGCAGGTGGAATTGGCTGCAGCCACGTGTCGCATCAGAGAAAATTCCCCAACCCAAGAAAGTGATAGTATGGGGCTGACACTTGAGTGGACTCCAGAGCCAAAAGAGAATGGAGACTCCTTGGTGGGGCATATTCACTGACCCGCATACAGAGGAGTTGGGATGCTATGCCCTTGCTTGATGAGCTGCACCATAAAGGAGTAAGTATCAATTCTCTGGGGCACACCACAGATAGGAATGGTTTCCAAACACCTGTGACAAGTGCATAGTAAGGAGTACATTCTGGTGAGCTGGAAAGCTACTCCAGTGCTCCCTGAGAGTGTCTATGCTTGAACCTGGTCCAAGATGGGGAAAACAGTGGTGAGGACTACCCATTGAGGGCAGGTGCAGAGGCTGCAAATTCCACCATAGTGGCAGATTCCGTAGCACCTGGGCATATGCAGCACCAGCCACTGGGACAGAGGTAATGCACAGTCTGAACAACGGGGAAGGTGTGGGCATGAAATGAGGAAATGTGCTTATTCTTTGTGAACTGGACTTTCCCAACACCCATGGGGAAAGTGCAGGCTAGGAAACTAATGAGGCATACTTGTTCTCTGTGAACTGAAATTTCCCCATGTTTATCTTTTAACAAGATCAACAAGTTCTTAGCCTAACTCACTAAAAACAGGGAAGACCCAAATTCATAAAATTAGAGATGAAAAAGGGATCATAACAACAGATACCAATGAAATACAGAGGATTATCAGAGATTACTTCATGATTTTATACTCCTACCCTCTCCCCCCAAAAAATCCAGAAGAAATAGATAAATCCCTTAACATTTATGACCTTCCAAAATTAAATACATGGGGTGTAAATAAGCTAAACAAACCTATAACAAGCAATGAAATTGAGACAATAGTAAACCTTCTAAGAAAGAAAAGCCCAGGTCCTGACAGGACCACAGGTGAATTCTATCAAATCTTTAAAGAATAACTAATGCCTATCCTCAAGTTATTTCAAAAAATAGAAATGGAAGATATATTTCCAAAATCATACTACAAATACAGTATCATCTTCATACAAAACAAGACAAGGACACTACAAAAAAAAAAGAAAACTGTAGACTAAGTTTCCTGATGAACATTGATGCAAAAGTTCTTTTCTTTTTATCATCAACTAGTCAGTCACCTTTAATCAAGCAAATAGCAAATACTTCTATAGACATGAGCCAATTACATATGAACTAACACAACTTTAGTCATTAGATTTACAAATGTCATCACAGCATTATATGGGGAGGCATTTTATTCAGTTTAGATTTAAAAGCTGGGCACCATGACACCTGCCTGTAAACCCAGCAATTCAGGAAGCTAAGAGGACCACCAAATTTGAGGCCAGAGGAGGGAGCCTGTGCAACTCAGTCGATGCAAAAATTCTTAATAAAATTCGTACAAACCACATACAGCCACACATTAAGAAAGATCATATACCATGACAAAATAGGCTTATTTGCACAGATGTAAGACTGGTTCAACATAGGAAAATCAATAAATGTAATACAATGCATCAATATACTCAGTGACAAAAATCATATGATCCCCTCAATAGATGCAGGAAATGCTTTTAACAAAATTTAACATCTATTCATGATAAAATTCTTTTTTTTTAATTGGAAATTTTTAATGTACACCTTAATGTGATTTATTCTGACATGCTATTCATTGTGACATTTCCATATATGCATTTTGATGTACATTATTCATATAGGTTCCCCCTTACCCTCTTGTATGCTTCCCCCCCACACCCTTCCCATCTAAGTCTTCTCTATCATTTACTTGGTAATATTTTTCTATATGTACTTGAGTCCGAGTTCTGTTTAAGATAGAAATTTTTCCTGTAGCAAACTTTGTTATTATCTTGTCAGAATAATTGCATGCATTTTCTAGACCATTTATATTGACACCATTCTTAGCTTTTTTTTTTCCATTTTATTTTGATCTGACCTTTGAATAGGATGTTTCTTCCTTATAATTTTGATTCAATTCCCACATATGAGTGAGAACGTGGTGTTTCTCTTTCTGAGCTTGGGTTCGTTCACTTAAAATAATTTTCTCTAATTCCATCCATTTTGCTGCGAAGGACCTTATTTCATTTTTCTTGATTTCTGAGTAATATTCCATTGTGTATATGTACCATAGTTTTTTATCCATTTTTCTGTTGAAGGGCACTTGGGTTGATTCCATATCCTTGCTATTGTGAAAAGTGCAGCATTGAACATGGAGATGCAGGTGTCTCGGTGGTATGATGACCCATCTCCCTTTGGGTGAATTCCCAATAGTCATTCAGTAGCTGGGTCATACAGTAGATCTATTTTTAGTTTTTTAAGATACCTCCATATTGATTTCCACAGTGGTTGCACCAATTTACAGCTCCACCAACAATGTAAGAGTGTTGTCTTTTCCCTGCAACCTCGCCAGCATTTGTTGCTATTTGTTTTATTGATCTTGGCCATTCTTACTGGTGTTAGGTGAAATCTCAGAGTTGTTTTGATTTGCATTTGCCTAATGGCTAGGGATGTTGAGCATTTTTTCATGTGTTTCATGGCTTTATGGACCTCTTCATTTGAGAATGGTCTACTCAGTTCCTTTGCCCATTTGTGTATTGGGTTGTGTGTTTTTTGGGGAGTTTTTTTCTTGAGTTCTTTATAAATTCTAGTAATTAGACCTTTGTCTGATGTATAAAATGTGAAGATTTTTCCCCATCCAATGGGGGTTTCCTTGACTCTGTTAATTGTTTCTTTTGCTGTGCAGAAGCTTTTTAATTTCATGTAATCCCATTTATCTATTCTTATTGCAATTTCTTGAGCAATTGGAGTCCTATTAAGGAAATACTTTCCTATGCCTATATGATGGAGTGAATTGCCTATCTTGCCTTCTATAAATTTTGAAGTTTCTGGTTTTATGTTGAGATCTTTTACCCATTTTGAGTTAACTCTCATGTGTATTGAGAGATGCGGATCCACTTTCATTTTTCTGCATGTGGATGACCATGTTTCCCAGCACCATTTGTTGAAAAGGCTGTCCTTTTTCCAGTTTACTTGCTTTTCTCCTTTGTCAAAAATAAGGTGGCTATAGGTGTGTTGAGGTTTTTCTGAGTTTTCTATTCTGTTCCAAATGTCTTCGGGCCTATTTTTGTGCCAGTACCAAGCTGTTTTTGCAACCACTGCCCTGTAGTATAGTTTGAAGTCAGGAATTGTGATTCCACCTGCATTAGTTCTGCAGCTTAAGAGTGTTTTGGCTGTATGTGGTCTTTTGTGGTTCCATATGAATTTTTGGATCATTTTTTCTATTTCTGTAAAGTCAGTCAGTGGAATTTTAATGGGTATTGCATTAAATCTATAGATTGCTTTTGGCAGGATATCCATTTTAACTATATTAATT
Organism: Pedetes capensis; assembly: GCA_007922755.1. Taxonomy (NCBI): domain Eukaryota; kingdom Metazoa; phylum Chordata; class Mammalia; order Rodentia; family Pedetidae; genus Pedetes; species Pedetes capensis. The sequence continues at coordinate 130,118 of VMDO01003643.1, forward strand.
CTCCCTATCCAGGAGCAGGGTAGGTCTTTCTATTTTTCAGTGTCCTCTGCTATTTCCTTATTTAATGTTTTGAAATTTTGCTTGTAGAGATCTGAAGGGTCTTTGTTTAGATTGATTCCAAGGTATTTAATTTTCTGGTGGGCTATCATGAATGGTAGTTTTCCTGAAATTTCCTTCTCTTCCTGTTTGCAGTTGGTGTAAAGAAAATCTATTGATTTTTGTGTGTTAATTTTGTAGCCTGCGACTTTGCTGAAGGAGTTAATTAGATCCAGAAGTTTTCTGGTTGAGGTTTTGGGGTCTTTCAGGTACAAGATCATATCATCTGCAAATAAGGATAATTTGACCTCTTCATTGCCAATCTGTATCCCTTTGATTTCTTTCTCTTGTCTGATTGCCCTGGCCAGGACTTCAACTACTATGTTAAATAGAATAGGAGAGAGAGGACATCCTTGTCTTATTCCAGATCTAAGAGGAAATGGTTTCAGTTTTTCTCTATTTCATATAATGTTGGCTGTAGGTTTGTCATAAATGGCTTTTATGAAATTAAGGTATTTGCCTGTTATACATATCCTCTCCAATATTTTTATCATGAAAAGGTGTTGAACTTTATTGAAGGCCTTTTCAGCATCAATTGAGATAATCATGTGGTTTTTGTTTGCCAGTTTCTTGATATGCTGGATTACATTAATTGATTTCCATATGTTAAACCAGCCTTGCATCTGTGGTATAAATTCCACTTGGTCATGGTGGATAATCTTTTTTATATGCTGCTGGATTCTGTTTGCCAGAATTTTATTAAATATTTTTGCATCTAGATTCATAAGGGAGATGGGTCTCTAATTCTCTATCTTAGATGAATCTTTTCCTGGTTTAGGTATCAGGGTGATGGTAGCTTCATAGAATGAATTTGGGAGTGTTCCCTCCTTTTCTATTTTTTGGAATAATTTGAGGAAGAGAGGTATTATATCTTCTTTAAAAGTTTGGTAAAATTCTGCCGTGAATCCATCAGGACTGTGGCTCATCTTTGTTGGGAGATTTTAATTACCTTTTCTACTTCCGTATATGTAATGGGCTTGTTTAAGTCAGTTATGTCTTCTGGGGTTATCTTTGGTAGGTCATACGTGTTAATAAATTTGTCCATTTCTTCTGCATTTTCATATTTTTTGGAATACAGTCTCTCATAGTAATTGTGACAATTTTCTGTATTTCATTGGAGTCGGTGGTTATGGATCCGTTGTCTTTCATAATCCATACTATGTTGGATTTTTCCTTTTCTTTTTGATGAGATTAGCCAGAGGGGTGTCTATTTTATTAACCTTTTCAAAGAACCAGCTCTTAGTCTTATTAATTTTTTGAATTATCTCTTTGGATTCTAATTGAGATATTTCTCCCTTTATTTTTGTAATTTCCTTTTGGGTATTCCTTTTAGGCTTGATTATTTGTTGGTTTTCTAGTGTCTTAAGATGCATCATTGGGTCATTTATTTGGCTCTTCTTTATTTTATTGATGAAGGCATTTAATGCTGTAAATTTCCCTCTTAAAACTGCCTTTGCTGTATCCCATATGTTTTGGTATGATGTGTTTTCACCATCATTTGATTGTAGGAATTTTTTAAATTTCAAGTTGATTTTATGAACGATCCATTGGTCATTCCATAGTGTATTATTCAGTCTCCATGAGTTTTAAAGTTTCTGGAATTATTCATGCTCTTGAGCTCCAATTTTATCCCATTATGATCTGATAAGGAACAGGAGATAATTTCTACTTTTTTGTATTTGTTGAGGGAGTTCTTATGGACTAGCATATGATCTATCTTAGAAAACGTACCATGTCGAGCTGGAAAGATTGTGTATTCTTCATCGTGTGGATGAAGTATTCTGTATATAGTTGTGAGATCCAACTGGTTTAGGGTGGAGATTAGATTTGACATTTCTCTGTTGATTTTTCATTTTGATGACCTGTCTCTTGATGAAAGTGGGGTATTGAAGTTTCTCATTATTATTGATTCTGGTCCAATAAAGGTTTTTATATTACATAAGGTTTTTCTTATAAAGCTAGGTGCCCCTATGTTTGGGGCATAAATATTTAGGAATGTTTGGATTCTTGATCAATTATTCCTTGTATTAAAATGTAATTTCCTCCTTTCTCTCTTCTAATTGGCTTTGGAATGAAATTTACTGTATCTGAAATTAGAATTGCAACACTTGCTTTCTTTTGTTCCCTGCCTGCTAGGTATACATTTTTCCAGCCCTTAACTCTCAGTTTATTCCAGTCTTTGTGAGTTAGATGAGTTTCTTGAATACCACATACTGATGGTTTGTGGTTTTTTTCATCCAATTAGCCAGCCTCTGTCTCTTAATTGGTGAGTTAAGACCATTTACATTAATAGAGATTATTGAGTAGCATTTATTGTTATATATCCAATTATTACCTGTTACTGATTTATGAATCATGTTTGCTTTGGTCCTTTCTTGGGTTGCACTCATCTCAGCTAACCAGTTCTTTGATTTCCTTTGTAGGGTTGTCTTAACTCTCCTGGATGTGGAAATTGATTTACAATCCTCTCCAGTGCTGGTTTGGTGGTTGCATATCATTTAAAAGCTTCAAGGTCATTAAATGTCTTATACTCCTCATCTATTTTCAGTGTGCTTGTGGTATTTGTTTTAATTTCTCTTAGCATGTTTATAACCATGACTCTGAATTCTGAATCAGAGATCTCCAAGAATTGAGAGTCCTTGGAGTTATTTGTTGGGGGGCTTTGATCTGTGGAGCCTTCAGATCCATCCTGCCCCTTTGTGTTTTTTGTAGGTTTACTTTGTTTGCCCATAATATGGTCTGGGAAATAGAATTTGTCTCTCCTGATTGTGCAGAACTTCTCCCTCTGTTATTCCTTAGAGATTGTTTGGTGCTGAATCTCTGGTGCTTATTAGAGCTTATAAGCTGGGTATATTCTCAGCTTTTTTGGTCTGTGAGGTTTTCTCTTTACTCCACCAGCCCAACTCCAAAGGGGCTAGGGGCTAGGGAGGCGATAGATTTTGTTTCTCTTCTGTGGGGTGAGCAAGGGGGGGATCTGTTGACAGAAGAGGGGGAAAGAGGGGGTAGAGTACAGAGGCTAATAGAAATTACTGTCAAAATTAAAATTAAGGTTAAGACTTAAGGGAAAAATAATTAAAACAAAGACACATATATAGCTTAAGAAAAAGAGAAGGAGAATAGAAAAAGGAAAGGGAGTAAAAGAAGAAAGGAAGAAAAATAGTAAGGAAAAAGAGAAAAAAGAAATAAATCTCAAACATACACACTCCCACACTCATATAAAAACACTTGTAGTTGGGTGCAGTGGTGCACACCTGCAATCCCAGCAGGTGGGGGGCGGACGGAGGCAGGAGGATGCCAATCCCGAGATCTGCACAACCCAGAAATACCCTGTATCAAAAAGCAAAAATATGGGCTGGGGGCACAGCGCAGTTGTCTAGCACCCACAAAGCACACAAAGCAAGCAGGCACAAGACCCTGGGTTCAAACCCCCATACAGAAAAAAAAAAACACTTATATGTTCTTCCAGGGGGAATCTGAACTGTGGACACCCAATTCCACCAGGTGAAGTCGATACTGCAGGAAGCAGTGCTCCCTACAGAACTGGGGGTGGCAGTGTTTTCACATAATACACAGGAGCAGTCTGTCTTAGTCTTGCCAATTGGGTAGATAATGTGGGCTGCCCCACAATGTCCTGGGTTTAAGTGGGACACTGTGTGCCCAAAGAGACTGTTCCACGAAATATTCTGTGTCTATTGTATTGTTGGAGAGGCAATGAAACCTGTGGGGTCCTCCCTGGAGTTCTCCCTGTCCCATGTAGTTTGGGCACCAATTCCCCAAATCAGAGATTTCTGCCCCAAAACCTACAGCATGGAGGGAATATGGCTGCTATTGTGGATTTTTTATTACAGTGCTTTCCGCCCACTTGGGAGACCACTTGGGAGGACCATATCCTCTTGAGGGTGGGATGATATTCAACTGCCCCAGAGGGAATCTGCAGCAGTTCTGTCCATGCTCAGCGATCACACTCAAAACTGCTCTGATTATGACTAATTGTGCCACTAGGCTCTGCGGAAAAGGAGCACTCTGTCCACGTGGGGCTCAGTCACCTCCACAAACCCCAGATTTCTCCACAGTGCTGTGGGATGACTTAGGATCACCTCTGGTGTGTCTGGGATCTGGGTGTATGTGTGCCCATATGTCTGTGGAGATAGCGTCTACACAACTGTCCCGCCACAACAGGAGGGAGGGAGCTGCATCTCAGCTCCAGACGCATACTGATTTCCCCATTCCCTCCACCGCTGCTATGGATGGCGATTCCGTGTGCCACCTCAAACTGACTCACCCAAAACTTGTAGTTTGTGTCCTGCAGGCAGGGTGAGAGTGTGCTGCCAAGGTTGCACTCTGTGTTGGGTCTGGCCCCCCATCGGTGTGTGTGCGCAAAGTTCCCTCCGAGTCTCCAGGATTCTATCCACCATCTGTGTGATGGTGAAATGGCGGTGGTCCCGCTACTGTCCTCGGTGTAGCTCCTCCGAATCCAAATCGTCAATTTCAATGTTCGCTCAGTTTCATCCTCTATCTCCCAATCTAAATTATCACTGTTTCTATCTATTCAGTGTGAGTTCCAAACCCCTAATAGAGGCTTCCCATTACTCCAGGACAGAAGTCATGTGTTATCTGTCTGCCATCTTGACTCCACCCCCATGATAAAATTCTTAGAGAAACTGGGAATAGAAGGAATATACTTCAGTATTATAAAGCCCATACATGAAAAAAACTATCACCGACATCATACTAACAGTGGGAAAATTGAAAGCATATCCTCTAAGACCAGAAATAAGATAAGGATATCCTCTCTCTCCTCTCTTATCCAGTATATTGATTGAAGTTCTAGCCATAGCAATCAGGCAGAAAAAGAAATAAAAAGATTCAAATAGGGAATGAAAAAGTCAAATTATCTTTATTTACAGATGACATGATGCTATACTTACAGGACCCTAAAAACTCCACTAGAAAGCTCTTATAGCCAATTAGCTCCTTCAGCAAAGTAGCAGGATACAAAATAAACATTCAAAAATTAGTAGCATCTCTGTATAACAATAACAGACAGTGAAAGAAATCAAAACAGCAATCCCATTCACAATATCTCACAAAAATTAAATATTTAGGAATAAATTTAACCAAAGATTCTGAAGACCACTATAATACAAACTTCAAAACACTAAAAGAAGGAGTTGAAGAAGACATTAGAAGATGGAGAAATGTCCCTTGTTCATGGATTGGAAGATCTAATATTGTGAAAATGGCTATACACAAAATATAATCTACAGATTCAATATAGTCCCCATTAAAATCTCAATTATATCCTTCACAGAAATAGAAAAAAATCCTCAAATTTATATGGAAGCACAAAAGACCCTGTGTAGCCAAAACAAGCCTAACCAACAAAAGAAAAAGGCATTACAATACTTGACTTCTAACTATACTACAGGGTCATAGTGTCAAAATAGCTTGGTACTGGTACCAAAAAAGGCATGAAGATCAGTGGAATAGAATGTAAGACTCAGCTGTACACTCAGCCAGCTACAGCCCCCTGCTCTTCCATAAAGGTGTCAAAGATATACTGTCAGAGAAAAGATAGTCTCTTCAACAAATGATGCTGGGAAAACAGGAATCTACATGCAGAACAGTGAAAATAAAACTGTATCTCTCATCCTGTATGAAAATAAATTTTAAATGAATCAGAAATTCCAATGTAAAACCAGAAACTTTGAAACTACTTGGAACAAATTTAGGGAACACACTTCGACACATATGCATAGGCAAAGTTCTTTTTTAACAAGACTACAAAAACCCAAGAAATAACATCAAGAAAAGACAAATGAAATTAAATAAAATTGAAAATTTTTTGCACAGCAGAGGAAACAATAGAGTAAATGAGAATCCATAGAGTGGGAGAAAAATCTTTGCATCCTACACATCTGACAGAGTATTAATATCTAGGATTTATAAAGAACTGAAGAAATTAAACACCAAAGTAGAAAATAATCCAACAAATAAGTGGACAATGGAATTTAACAGACATTTCTTAAAAGAAAAAATACAAGTGGCCAATAAATATATTTTAAAGTTCAATATCATTAGCCATCATAGAAATGCAAATCAAAACTACACTGATTCCATCTCATTCAGGTCAGAATGGCTAGCATCAAATAACAACAATAAATGTACAAGAGGATCTGGAGAAAAATGAACCTTATTACATTGTGGGTGGGGCTGTACATTATTATAAGCATTATGGAAATTAGTATCAAGATTCCTCAGAAGACTAAAAATTACTATATGATCCAGCTCTACCGCTCCTAGCCATATACCCATAGGAAGACAAGTCATCATACGACAGGGACATCTGCATTTCTATGTTTATTGCAGCTCTCTTCACATTTGCAAAGGTATGGAATCGGCTCAGATGCCCATCAGCACATGATTAGATTTTAAAATGTGGTATATATACACAATGGAATATTATTTAGCAGGAAATAATGAAATTATATCATTTGCGCCAAAATGGATAGAACTGGAGATCATCATTTTAAGTGAAATAACCCAGACTCAAAAAGAGAAATGACACACATTCTCACTATATGAAGGAGCTAGATCTACCTTAAGGAAAAAAGAAAGTACACACACACACACACACACACACACACACACACACACACACCTGACTATATCTTAAATTAGAAAATACAAGAGGAGAGGGGACTAGTGGGAAGGAGAAGGGGATGATAAAATTGGGAGGGGGAAGATGAGCAATATATGGGGGTAAATAGGGAGAGAAGTAGTTCAAAATATAGATTATGTGAAAATCCCATAATGAATCTCACTATATTGTAGGCATGGGGCTAGGGTTTAGCTCAGCTGGTAGAGTGCTGCTTTGCACTCTCTGAGAACCTGGGTTTGATCCCCAGCACCATAAAAATGGGAGAAAGTGGAATTCAATCCCCCAAGCAATCTTGAAACAATCAGCCATTGAAAACCTTATAAGGGTCGCTAGGAGTAGGATCCAATTTGACAGCACCTAACAACAACAACACCTTGTATGCAATTTTAAAAAGTTATGTTATACCTCATAAACATGTACAATTATCTTTAGATATTAATCAAAAAAATGTGTAAAATGTTTAAGGAAATGGAAACATCAATATTCTTGAAGTGATAATCACACAATGTATATAGGAAATGAATTACTATGCTATATTAAAATGTACAACCAAAATATTTCATAAAAATATAAAACTATGAAACCATTAGAATTAGACATTTGAGAATATCTTTGGTATTCAGGGCAATGCAAAGAGTACTCAGATATGAAAGCAAATGCTTAATCCATAAAAGAAAATAATAAACAGTCAGAATTATCAAAATAGAAGATTTGGATAAAAATATCAATAGAGGCAACAAGATGAAAAGAAAAACTGTAGCTCTATGAAGAAATATTTTCAAACCACTTATCAAAACATTTTTATTTATATAGACTATATGAAGAATTCTCAAAACTCAATAGTAAAAATCTCTATACAATCTATTTTTTTGGCAGTACTGGGGGTTTAAACTCAGGACCCCATGCACACTAGCCAAGTGCTCTATCACTGAATTGAACCCCCAGCTTCGTTTTTACTTTTTGAGGCTGAGCTGTACAGGTCACCTTAAGCCTCTAACTTATAGTCCTTTTGCCTCATCCTCCCTGGTCATTGGGATTATAGGTGTGTACAATAGTACCTGACCAAATAATCTAATTTAATGGGCAAACTCCATGAACAGATATTTCATTGCAAGTGAAATATGAATGGCAACTAGACACATAATAAGGCACTCAGCCAGGCACAATGGCACACAACTATAAGCCCAGCAACTCAGGAGGCCAGGCAGGAGGATCACAAGTTCAAGACCAGAGGCTGTCTGGGTAATTTAGTGAAACTCTGTCTCAAAATTAAAAAGTAAAAAATGGACTAGGAGTGTAGCTTAGTGGTAGAGTGCTTGCAAAAAGTATGCACAATGCCCTGGGTTCAATCCCCTAGTAACACACACACACACACACACACACACACACACACACACACCCCAAAGAGAAAGCATTCAATATTGCTAACCAGATTCACAGAGATAGAAGACAGATTAGTGGTTGCTGGGATTTAGCTCAGTTGGTAAAGCACTGCGCTGCAGTCTCTGAGGCCCTGAGTTCAATTCCCAGCACCGCAAAAATGGGAGAAGGACGTGGCAATCCACTCCCAAGAAAATCCCGAAATAGTCAGCCACTGAAAACCCTATGAGGGTCGCTATGAGTCGGATACCGACTCGACGGCACCTAACAACAACAACAACAACAGGGGCCATGGGTTTGGGAGTGTATGACAGGTGTGTAAGAATGCAAATGAGTAAGGGGTGTTCTTTTGTGGTGATGGAACAGATTTGTATCTTGATCACTGTTGTGGTTACATGAAACTGTTGTTGTTGTTGTTGTTGTTAGGTGCCGTCCAGTCGAGTCCAACTCATACCGACCCTATGTACAGCAGATCAAAACACTTGCCGATTCTGTGCCAGGCAAACCATCTTATTTATGGTTAAGCCCATTGTTGCAGTCACTGTGTTAATCCATCTGGTGGAGGGTTTGCCTCTTTTCCGTTGACCTGCCACTCTTCCAAACATGATGTCCTTCTCCAGGGATTGTTCTCTCCTGACTACATGTCCAAACTATGTGAGACTCAGTTTGGCCATTTTTGCTTCCAAAGAGCACTCTGGTTGTACCTCTTCTAGGACAGATCTGTTGGTTCTTTTGGCAGTCCATGGTATATTCAATAGACGTCTCCAGCACCACAATTCAAAAGCATCAATTCTTTTTCTGTCTCTCTTGTTCAATGTCCAGCTTTCACAACCATATGATGCGACTGAAAATACCATGGCA
>VMDO01003644.1:0-7500 GCA_007922755.1 Pedetes capensis
GTACCTGGATGGGAGACCGCCTGGGAACACCAGAAGTTGTAGGCTTGGGAGAAGGACCTGGCAACCCCCTCCCAAAAATCAATCTGCCATTGAAAACCCTATGAACAGCAGAGAAGCACTGACAATAGTGTTTCCCCTGTTGTACAGAGGGTCGCTATGAGTCGGATACCGACTCGACGGCACCTAACAACAACAACAAATAACAACCTTTCTATGCCTCCATCTGAACAGGAATCAGTAATCTCTGCTCAAGGCTTTGATAAGGATTTGTCATACTAAATGCAGATGGTAGATCATTACTAAATGATGGCAATCACAACTTTTACTGTAATAATTATAATAAGGATCCTGAATAAAAATATAAAATCACCTCACCTCCACAGCCGCTAGCTATCATGGCAGCTTGTAAATACACCTTGACTTTGACCCGTGGTGGGTGAAGTCCCCACCATTAGTGACCTACCTTGAACTCCTTCTCAATGTTGGCCAGTACTGCCAGCTCATTGCTGAGTTCCAAAGCTGTCATAACTGGATCCTCGCTGGACAAGGACAGGTAAGCCGGGCTCGCCAGGCCTTTGTAGGCATTGATCCGGGATCTGGAGTGGCTGAAGGAGTCGAGCTTCTGCTTCTGGTTGCACTCGCTGCACTTGCAGAAATAATCATGAGGCCGCTCGATCCGCGCGCCCTTGCGCAGCAGAGTGTGCACAATCTCATACTCATGGCAGTGGGCAGCCAGGATGATCGGGGTCACATCGTGCGAGAACCGGGTCCCATCTTCATCGTAGGCATAAAAGTCATCGTGCTGCAGCTCAGACTGGCTAGGGCTTGTCGCTAACCTCTTGCCTTCAGCAAAAGCAGGGTGACTGAGAATCGCTTCCACGATCCGAACATACCCCTTACTGATGGCCAAAAGCAGAGCATCCCCGACCCGAGAGAGGTTTTCTTTCCTGAGAAGGAGCTCGGTGATTTCCAGGTGCTCATTGGCCACTGCCAGTTGCAGGGCATTCTGGCCCATGTAATCGACACAGTTCACGTTGAGGGAGAGACATTCTTCCAACATCTTCCGGACCACGGGGATGTTGCCATATTCAGCTGCATCTAAAAAGCGTTCCTCCTCTACAGATAGGCTTGTGGAGCGGTCATTAAACATGTATGCTGGGCCTCGATTAGCTAACCTTCTCCCCTTCTCACGAAGGACTGTCTGCCGCCGGTGAGTCAGTCTGGCCTCATTGCCCTGGCTACAATAAAACAGAAGGACTGTGAACAAATCGTATTACTGTACTTCAGTGAGCCAAATGCACTGCCCCACATCTAATGCCATCCTCAAGTAGATTAGACATTGTCTCGTCATCTCTAGACCTACTATCCTATAAAATGAAGATACATTTATTGGATAACGGATTCCAAGAACTTTAAAAACGCCAAGCACTTTATAGATTTCAACATTCTAGTTAGTTCTTCTGTGCCATACGTAGAGAGATTCACATGTGTTTCTCAATAGCAGATGGAAGACTTAGGAAAGACTCTCTTACCTATGACATGGCAAAGTGAAAGCATTTTAAAAAGTAGACACAGCAGCAAATTCACTCAAGTCATCAGTATTTATGGAGTCCCTTGTATATGAGGGTCAAGCTCTACATTGGGCCTAGGAAAATTAATGGTGAAAAAAAAAGGCAGGAAGCCCTTTCAATCTCACAATCTAAAGGGAGAAATCGGCAACAAGCCCATTGCCCTGTTCTGGGATGTGTAATTGTTCGGCTAAGTCTGTAGCGGAGGCATCTCACCCAGCTTGTGAGGGCAAATGGCATACTGCAAACAGAAGCCTGAGGGGCAACAGCTGACTTTGTGTTTTGGGAAGTGAGACAGAGTGGGGCTAGAGGGGAGCTTTCTCCAGCAGAAGAGTCAACTAGATGGTGAGGGAGAGGTTGGACCCATAGGAATGATTAACATTTGGACTCTGTGATCCTAAAAACCACTAAGAACCTTAAAAAAAAAAAAACAAAAAAAACTGTGATCAAGAAGCCATGTGGGAAGGTCCACTTCTGTGACAGATAACCATTGCCACAGGGTTGGAGGGCCGTCAATGGAGGCCTTCGATCTGTGGTAGGAAATGAAAACGATTCTTCCTCTGATCGAGATGCTGCAATGGGGATTTGGTCTCTTGCAATTCCTAACTTTGGATCTTAAGGTTTGCTGGAGCTCGACAGATACTCATCCAAGTGAGAGGTTCAAACTCTGTCACTACCATTAATTGGAAAACCAGCAAGGGCCAGTTCTCACAGAACTGAGGAAGGTCTGAGCTGTGGGGAAGCTGGAAAGAAGGGAAAGGGTCTGACTGGTGAGTATTGCTTCCTGCCTTCATAGACATTCAAGAGCCTCCCTCCGCTAAAGGCGGTTTTGGCGGTGACAAGCAGGCAGCTCAGTGTGGCGAGAGTGTCAGTGGATCAGTGGATTGAGGCATCATACACTGTCCTCCCTTCCAATCTGGGCAGGTCTATGGAATCTAAGAGGACTTAGCCAACTTAGCACTAAAGATTCAGGAAATGTCTGTGGCAGTGATGCCAGCAACAGAAAGAACTTGGTAAAATTTCACCAACTCACGGATAGGCTGTGGTTCCTCAAGGAGCTTGCGGCGCATGCTGCCATGTTCACAAAGGCTTTTCATAGATTCTTCACTCACCAGTGATTCCTTTAGCTATCAGAGGCCTCGTCAACACCAACCAAGCAGATGTTTCATTAAAGAAACAACCTGCCAGACACTGTGGTACACACCTGTAACCCCAGTTTCTCAGGAAGCTGGGACGGGAGGATCATTACTTTGAGGTCAGAGGCAGCCCACACAACTTAGTGAGAGCCTATCTCAAAATAATAAATAGAAAAACGGGCTGAGGATGCAGCTCAGTGGCAGAGCACTTGCCTACCATGTGCAAGGCCCTGGGTTCAACCCCTAGTAGTGAAAAAAATAAATAAGTATATAAACAAATGAGCAAAGGAACACTTTTAATTTAAAAAGTGACAGGAAGGGCCAGCATCCAGATGTACAATATGATAGTACTAATTTCTAAGTTGGGTCTTTAGACAAGGTCTATGTAACTTTTATTAATAATAAAGGAATAGTTTCTATAAATATTTTTTCTGGGTAGCTATTATTTTAGAGGTTAACTTCTACTTTGTTTTTTATTCTATTTTTAATTTTATCCAAGTAATGCATCTGCCTATTTTAAGCACTCTATACTACTGTTGCCTGCAGCTGTACCCTGTGGCATCCCATCCCATCAGATCTCACAAACTAAGCAGAGTCAGGTCTGGTCAGTACTTGGATGGGAGACCGCCTGTGAACACCAGGTGCTGTAGGCTTGGGAGAAGGACCCAGAAACCCACCCTCAAAAAACAACCAGCCATTGAAAACCCTATGAATAGCAGAGAAGCACTGACAATAGTGTTTCACCTGTTATACGTAGGGTCGCTATGAGTCAGATACCAACTCGACGGCACCTAACAACAACAACAACAACATACTATTGTTAGAAAAACCAGCAGAACGTTGTCACATTTTCCCTGTTTCCTGATTGCCTAGGGGCAATAAACTTCAATGCAACTATTTTACAATTTAAAGCCTTATACCCCTAAACCTCAGTTATATTTCTATTTCTTGATTTTTCAGATTTGGCATTACCTATGGGTTTACTGTAAAGAAAGTAAAGGGTTTAGCTTCCTTCCAACCCCCCAACACCACACCTTCACCCTCTTCTCACACACATGCCCATATAAGTTCACCCAATGCACTATACAGTCCCTTATCACTTCAAGATAGTTATATCATGACTTTTAAAGATAACTATTAATTGTTAACATAATGATGCAAATACTAGTCATAGCTAAAACAAGTAATATTCTACAGTGCCTTTTCTGGCTCAGCTTTCCTATGACCTGTAATGCAATAGTTAACATTTATCTTCATTTGCTTAATACTCCATGTACATGTAACTAATTCAAGTTGTCATCTCCTTCAATGTAAGTCTCATTTTAATGCATTCAATATGCTCCAAGTGTCTTTTCAAATTTAGTTTCTTGAAGAATCTCTTCTTTAGCCTTCTGATCAGCTAATCTGGACAAGTTGTCTCTAGACTTCATCAATTCATGTTATCCTTGAATCTTACTTTTACTATCATTCCAAAGACCTTTTTTGCTTTCACCCTGGATTCATTATTTTCTGTATTGCAGACCTTCCTTTCATAGTTTACTTCCTTGGTCTAGGACTCAGTAACTGACTGAGAAAGCATTCATAAGAAGTACATTTTTTGATGAATCACATTATGATGTACATTAAAAATTTCTAATAAAAAAATAAAAAATAAAAAATAAAAAATAAATAAAAAAAGAAGTACATTTTTTGAAATGATCAGTGTCTAAACATGACTTTATCCTGCCTCCAGACTTAATTGATAGTTTGGCTGGGTAATGAATTCCACATTGACAATAATTCTGAAAGCCTGGCTCTGTTGGATTCTAGTTTTTGTAGCTACTATTGAGAAGTATGATGCAATTTTGACTCTGAATATTGTCTTTGGCTCTGGTGTCCTAAAATTATGTGGTTGGTTGTTGAATAGGGCTTTCTTCCCCTATGGCTCTGGCCACTCATTAAACTCTTGCAGTGGGGAGAGGGTGTATCTTTTTTTGAGAAATATTCTTAACCTATTTCTTGGATAATTTTATTTTGGGCTTTCATTGTCCTATTCTGAACATCCTTGTTTTGGATGCTAGATATTGCATAATTGTCCTTTAATTTTCCTACATTTCCCCTCTATTTCCAATTACTTATTTTTTACATTATATTCCGGAAGATTTCTTCACTTTTATCTTTTTAAAAATATAATACCTTTTCTTACCTGTCTGGGGACATTAGTGATGCAGACTGCACAGGTCACATTTTAGAGAATTTTCTCCTAAGCTTTTTTTTTATATTTATTTGCTGTGTTCTCTCTATTTTATATCAGTTTTCCCATAAACAGTAAATATTCTTTTACATTTTTAATGAAATACTCCTTCTAATGTCTTCTCTAAGAGAATGCAGTTTTCCTAGGCTGAACCTAATGTTGATTTTGGCAACAAGTTTTTGCTGAGTTGGAAAGGAGTTTCCTGAAGAGTAGCATTATTTCTGAGTTAACAGGACGGATGGGGCAGAAAAGACAGGGGTCACCAAGGCTTGTCACATGCTCAACCATCCATCATCTTCCCTCTAAAATTCTTAACCCTCCTCCCTTCTCTGTCACTTTTCTGGCTTCTAATAACCTCCATAGGCTGTCACTTCCTCTTTTCTATATTTATTACTTTCCACAGTTTCTGTTGTAGACAAGAGGAAGCTCAAAGATGAAAGACAGGAGGTGTCAGCCCAACATGGAGAATGCTTTGAAAAAGAAAAAAATGAAAAATTAAAGGAGAAACAAGCTTGATTGAGAGGTTTATAAAAATGTGATGAAAGAACTGAGAGGGAGAGCTTGCAAGAAATGCTTTCATGTAACAGCAGCCCCACCAAACAGACAGACAGACAGACAAAATCCACAAGAGTAACAGAAAATAGAACTACGCATCAAAAGATCCAGAGCCAAACCTTTTTTGTTCTTTATTCATCCATTAAAATCTGGAAAACAATTATTCCAGCCTCTCTCAAAAGACTGTTTTCAGAGTCAAGTGAAGTTATGAATTTGGAAAGGATTTAAATTCAGATTGCATTACTTTCTACACTCTCAGGAATATGTATGCACTTAAGAAAAAGAAGACCACTTGGACATTATCATTTTTAGCTATTATTCAATTAGAAGACCCATAAAAGTCATGAACTGTGATGGTAATTGATATAAATGGTATTTGTTGTTTAAAGAAAAATTGTTGTCAGTAACTTATGGGCTGAGATTTAGCTCAGTTGGTAGAGCACTGCTCTGCAGTCTCTGAGGTCCTGAGTTCGGATTCCCAGCACCACAAAATGGGAGAAGGACATGGCAACCCACTCCCAAGGCAATCCCAAAACAGTTAGTCTATTGAAAACCCTATGAGAGTCGCTATGAGTCAGATTCAACTCGAGGGCACCTAACAACAACAACAACAACTTTACTTATATCTCAATTTTTAATCTGGTTCCCAAAGTTTTTTTGTTCATATGTTTCTAAGTTTACATTGAACTTCAATGAGTCTGAATTGTGACATCTCTAATTCTAAAATTTAAAACTAATGACTTGTTATCTTAAGGTCTACTTGTTTGAAAAAATGGGAAGTTCTACCTGGGAAGCTACTAATCCTGAGGGCATATCCTCTTTTCTTCTCAGCTACTGTGAATATCACACCTACAGCTTCCATACTTATAACTCCCATCCCCTTGAAGGAACAGTGTAGACATTTCCATAGGAAAAAAATCCATATTCCACTTTAAAGGATTCTCTGTCTTAGTCGTTGCACCATAAATATAAATCAAATGCAGTGACACAAATTTCAGGTACATATTTACTAAAAGGCCTGGATTATCATCATTTCTTTAACATATGTCAACAGAAAAGCCAAATAAAGAATGTTTACATAAGCATTTTCTGTTGCTCTGGAAAGATAACAAATGCATCCTCAGTGAAGTTAGTGCCCTCTGAGCTGTGCAGGGAGATAAAGTGAGCCTGCTGCCGTCCTCTGCTGCTCTCCTGCTCTCTCCTAAGTGCAGTCTCGAGATGCAACAAAAGACTATTTTTTGCCGCAGGTTGTGTTGCTTCATCCCTGATTTTCCAGTGTAAAAGCAAAATATGTAAAGCAACTTTTAAGATAATGAGCATATGAAACCTTTCAGGAAAGACAAGAGGTTTTAGTACATTGCGTTACCTCTCTGAAAATGGATTTTAAAAAGCTATGTTGTAGAATTGTATACTAATAGCAAACATTACCTGGAAAAACCATGGATTAAGAAGAGGAACAACTCAATCCACAGCACTACCTATACAGAACAGATATGTTTATTTCAACTAAAAGGCAAGGTCAGCTCTTCAACTTAGGAAAAATATTTTATTAAGGAATTTTATTTACCCATTTTAGCTATATTTAGCACAATTAAAAGTTTAATAACCTACATTTTCATGTCTGTATTTTAAAATATTTTCTCATCACAATATATAAATATCAGTTCTAGAAAGCAGTGTGACTTAGCCACTGCCCCGTGACCCTCAAATATCAACAGGTGATGAAAATCAGTTTTTTACATACCTCATTTCTCTGATTCTTTTCTCTGGCAAAATATCGCCTGTTGCCCCAGATATGAGAGGTGGAGTCATCCATCTCTATTGGAAATGTCAGCTGCACCAATTAGCTCCCGAGTGGAATGGACTGCTTGCTGGAGCTCAGAGTGTGTGCGGTAATTTTCTCTCCTTCCTGATCCAGTGGGATGCGCTCTTACCAAATGGAACCACTCCTGTACTAGCTGAGCTCCACAGCAAATGCCCACATTAACTTCTACTTTTTGCTTTTAAA
>VMDO01003644.1:10000-21325 GCA_007922755.1 Pedetes capensis
TTTTCTTTTTTTTTTTGGGGGGGTGGGTACTGGGGGCTGAACCCAGGGCCTCACGTTTGCACGCTCTGCAAGTGCTGGACCACTGAGCTGTACCCTCAGCCCATTTTTTACTTTTTTGAGACAGGGTCTCACTAAGTTATGCAGACTGCCTCTGGTCTGGAACTTGCGATCCTCCTGCCTCTGCCTCCCAAGCAGCTAGGGGTTTCTTTCTAAGGCATTTGGAGCTTATCCATTGCAATGTCCTTAGTTGAGAATAATTAAGGACAAATTTAGGGGAACTTAGAACCGAATCCTTAAAGCTCTGGATCTGAGGCAACCGTAGGGACTCTTGCATAGTATTGGGAAAGACATACCTTTGAAGACAGACAGGCTACGTTAGGAATCCTCACCCTACAGTTTACTATCTATGCCATACTGCTAAGCCTCAGATTCCTTAACTGTATAAATGGGGTGAGGGTCAACCCTACTTATTTGGGTTATTATGAAATTTGTGATTTGTGCAATTCAGTTTAAGGTAATTCTATGCCTCATCTGTGACAAACTACAAATCCTTCTTATTCATGACTGTTCAAGAGTCTAATATCAGACAAATAATTGGAATGGACACTTCTCAAAGAAGGCACACAAATGGCCAGGAGGTATATGGAAAAAAAAAAGCTCAACATCACTAACATCAGAGAAATAAAAATAAAAATCATAGTGGCATATTACCCTACCCCAGTTAGAATCATGTTTTAAAAACAAAAACAAAAACTGCTAGAGAGTCAACAGAGAAAGGAAAACACTTATATGTTGTTGGTGGGAATGTGAATTAGTATAGCCATTATGGAAAAACAGTATGGTGATTTCTCAAAAATTTAAAAATAGATCTACCATGTGATCCAGCAACACTCTCTCTCTCTCTCTCTCTCTCTCTCTCTCTCTCTATATATATATATATATATATATATATATATGTATATGTATGTATATGTATATGTATATATATGTATACGTATATATATACATATATATATATATTCCCAAAGGAAATGAAGTCAGTATATGAAAAATGACATCTGCATGCCCATATTTAAAGCAGCATTATTCACAATATCCAAGAAATGTAATCCACCTAAGTAACTGTCAACTAATGAATGGATAAGGAAAATGTGGTACATATGTACATTGGAATATTATTCATCCATAAAAAAGAATGAAATCCTGTCATTTGTGGCAACACAGATGATCCTAGAGGATATTATGTTAAGTGAAATAAGCCTGGCACAGAAAGACAAATACCCCATGTTCTCACCCATATGTGGGAGCACTGCACCCAGCCACAGCTGGCCCCTTTCATTCATATATATATATATATATATATATATATATATATATATATATTCTAATACTGAAACTCATCTTTGGATTCCAGAGCCAAGTACAGGGTTAAGTACAAAATGCTTTATGAATCTACAAATAATTATGCCATAGAAAGAACACAGTATGAAAAGAAAATTGAATCAAAACAAGTCTAGTTTGTCACATTTTTAGGAGTTTCTCAAACTCTTCTATTCGATAGTGGGAAGATTTTTTTTATAGGACAGAATTTCCCTTGTCATCAATAACCAAGTGTGCAACAGCCATCCATCCACACAGACCTATATAAACTTCCTCCACCATCCAAGAGCTCCAGTTTGAGATGAAGTGTATTCTATAGTTAGCAAGGGAGTGTGACTCTTCTGAGCCTTCAGTACCGGGCAGGAGGCTGAGGGGAAGGAGCTAGCCTGCTACATGGACATGAGCATGTTTGCTTCACTTCCTACCAGATGCTGATCTATTTAGAATTTCTCTACAAGAAGGATGTAGTCTAATTAATAACACACCAGGCTTTTTTTTTTACTATTCCCACATGGGAGTAAAATAATTTTATATCTGAACATAAAAATGGTCACAAGATTTAGCATATCCATTTTTGCCTACTCACTCAATACAAATAAAGTCTTCCAAAAATCCACAGTTGTCTCTTTTAAAAGGGCTGGTGACTTTGTGACACAGAGAAAAATTAAGAAGCATCATACATAGCAAACATTGCCTAAGGATTTTCAAAAGCAATCCATATTCTATAATGCTGTACATATGCTATTCCTCACATCTTAAGATTAGCCATTTTATGCTTTATTTTTTTTCCCATCCTCATTTTAATTTTCATCAGAAATTCCCGATCATCAGCAGATGCTAGAGTAAGCACACATGGGCTCCAGTTCTGGCTTGCCCATTTGTTGAGCATCTGGCTTCCTGTAAAATGAAAACTATCATGTTCTTCTGTCACAGGACTGGTAGGAGGTGTCCACACTAGGTGCGGTTTTTATTTGGAATATTCCACTTACTAGCATAATACTAAGTTAGTGTGTACAATAAGTTCATCCTAATAATAACTGGTAAAGCAAGACTGTAAATTTAGGTCCACAGATATTTTATTTTTTAAATCATATTTCTATTGTTGTGAAACATACAGGCTAAAAAGAGAACTATAATTTTAAAATGAATAACAAAATTAATAGCATATCCCTTTCCTTCCCACCTAAGAATTCGATCACCAATACATCTAGGACCTCTGAGCGTTTATTTGAATTACTCTCTTCTCCTGAACCTCAACAAGGAATTCCTGCCTGGCTTTTACATTAAATGTTCTCTTTAGTTTTTATAGTTTTTTCAGAAAAAGTACTTAGCACACAAAAAGGAGGGTTAGTGCCGTCACTGTGACACTCTCAGGGGACAGCTCCTAAATACAAAAGGCAGAGCAGAGTCTGCGCTCCGCTGTGTGGATCCAGCTTCTCTGAGAGCCTTTATGGGTCCTGGCGTGTGAGTAGGACACCGACCACCTGCATCCCTGGGGACTGCAGAGCTCAGCAGAGCTGCAGCATCTGGCTGGGCAAACCTCAGGCCCTGCCTCTGCTGCTCTCCAATCGGCCCAGAAAGAGGAGATCACAGCACATCCCTTTGGACATTCACAGATTATCTTTAGGAGTTAGGCTGTGCACTGCACTTTTTTTTTTTTTTTTTTTTTTTTTTTTTTTTTTTTTTTTTTTTTGGTGAGCCCATTTCCTCTCTTGTCTGAATTTCTAAAAGCCAACTTTACAAAAAGAGAAAAAATAATCACCGAATTACACTGAAGGCTGTGCAGCTTGATCAACCAACGACTGGAGAGGAAGCCATTGTGCTGAGCTGAGGGTGGGATGTGTCTTCTTCCCTTTGCAACCCATGTCAAACTTTCAGGGATGTGAGCAATGTGTTTCTACTGCAAATGGATTGTCAAGGTGGCTCAGTTTAGAAGATTTTTGTGATTTCCCTCAACTAAGACAAAAAGGAAAACACAAACCCAGTGAGATTCGTGAAGCTGCTGCTTTGGTGCAGAACACAGCAGACCTAATGGGCTAATGCCTGCATACCTGGGTTACACGGGGACAAAATCAAGGCCCTCGTTCCCATAGAGAAGTCCTTCTCTTGCTCTCTTCCTTCTACAGGAAAAACGAACCTCTCCGGTCTTTACAAATACAACTCGGACCACTTTTTATTAACTGCCTTGTATTACTATGCTGACAAATTTAAAATTGAGATTTCTGCCCCGGGTTCACATTTCCTTTCTGCATTCTGTTGTGCAATTCTTTATGAATGCCATTAATCACTGAGTGGGTGTTACTCACACAGTTGGCCCACCTGGGATACATTTCTGCATCACTTTCCCTTTACTCACCAAAGAAATAACGGTACAAGCATAAACTGGAAGTGCCAGGGTGGCACTTAGGAACTGTCTCTTTCAACCTTGTCTTGAGTTTACCTAGAAGAAATATGTAAAATGTATATGCTTTTAATTATATGGTTAACTTCTTCCATGAGAATACTGGGGCCCAATGTCACTGACTCAATGTCAAACAGCTGCTTATTACCCTGAACTGTTCACCCATCTCAACTCCAAAACGCTATTACCCCAAAATGAATGCTATTTAAAGGAAATGAGTTTCTGGCCCCATGAAAAGGGATTTTCTTATTATGAAGATCAAATTTAAGGGACAAAAAATGTTCCTCAGAAAGTCAGAGAGCTGATGCTAAATTTATGCCCATTCAGATTACAGCCAGATAAGAGTAGAAGGAGCCTAGGTGGAAAGGTTGTTGGAGTTGATGTTCTTCCATCGATAGCCAAAGCCCAGAGCAGTGACAGTACCCACACTGCCTTGCTCATGGGATGCTACGGTGGCGCCCAGCCACCTAGCGCAGCCAGATGTTTACTCCCAGAGCGACCCAAAGGAAAACATCATTTATCCTCTTTGGTCTTCTGATTTTTAGCTTTTAAAGCAATCACTAAGGGCCTTCCTGGGTCACACGATATTTGATTCTTTATTTTAAAGAAGGGGAATATTGACCTTTGCTTTTAGCAGTTTTGAGGACAGCGGGAAGATGAGGAACCTGAAGCCGGATGAGAACTTTGAGAAAACGGTCTACAAAATGACGCGCTCTCCAAAACCAGCGTCTCCAGCCTTGTTCCCCACATCCGCTAATGACTCTCCACTCTTCCAGGTATTCGGAGGCCCTTCCCAGTGGCCGCCTTCACGTCTTTCCTTCCTCCATACTCCAAATCCCTGCCGGGAGATCGTTCTGCTGTCTTTTGTTTCTCTCGGGTTTGTTTGTTTTTGGCTTTGGTGGTGGTGGTGGTGCTGGGGGTCCAGCCCGGGCCTTGCACATAGGAGGCAAATGCTCTGCCACCCAGATACATCCTTGGACACTTCAAAATCCTGAGCTGTACTTCATCGTTCACCTAGGAGCTGAGCAGCTCTTGCTGCCACCCTAGCCCAGGTCACATCATGTAGATGCCATGACCTACCAGGCCTGACACAATGCCACCCTGTGCTGATTCTCTTATCCCTCCAGCCTCCTCTGGGTGCTTTTGCTCCTGCCACACTGACCAACTGTCTTGCTCTGCCTTTTTGTGCCGAGCATGGTTTCACTTTGCACTTTACTTACCCTCTGGTTGGCTGCTCTTCTGACGTCTGAGAATACGGCCCTAATTGAAAGTCACGGGTTATTAAGGACTTCCCTCGTTGTTGTTAGGTGCTGTTGATTTGGTTCCAACTCATAGCAACCCTGAGTACAACAGAACAAAACGCTCCCCGACACTGTGCCATGCCCCACACCATGTCAGTGCTTCTCTGCTATCCATAGGGTTTTTGATGACTATTTTCAGGTTTGCTTTGGGAGTGGGCTGCAAAGTAAAATCCCAACCTCCACTATTCCATTTCTCCACTGCTGCTTTCATTGTTGTTCATCCTAACACGAGCATCTGCATGTTTTACTTATCTGCCTTGGTTACTGTCTGCCTCTCTCACATGCCTGAGACCCTGTAAAGGCATTAGCCCACCCTATTCCCTGCTGCCCATGGACTCTGGGTGCATTGCACAGATGCTTTGCAGTGCTTTGCAGTGAGGGTCTGGTGAATGGCTGAAAGCACACATAGATACAACCTGGATTGACTGCATGTAAGGAAATATTAGGTGTTACGATCAGTATCAGACTTACAGTAGAAATTGAAAAAATATCTACAGTTTAGAAATATCTGTTATGCTGATTAGAAACAAAAGAGAAAACACAAATTATCCGTACTGAAACTGAGAGAGGAAGCATCATCACAGAGCCTGCATGCACTAAGGGCGATAGAACAGGGTGGAGTCATATCTGCCCCTACATTTGACAATTTACCTTAGCAGGACACTTTTGCTATGACACAAAAAGCACGATCCATAACTTTAAAAATTTTGGTAAACTGAGCATCATCAAATGAAGAACTTCACGGTTTAAAAGACATTGTGAAAAGAATTAAAAGATAAGGCACAGATTGGAAGGAAGTAATTGCAGATCACATGCCTGTTAAAAGACTTGTAGATAGGATGCATAAAGAACTCTCAACACACAAAAAGAAGAATCCAACTTGAAAAGGGCAAAGAAGAACTCAATAAAACAAAGAACTGGCCAGGTGTGGTGGCACACACCTGTGATCCCAGCGACACAGGAGGCGGAGGCAGGAAGATTGCAAGTTCAAGGCCAGAGGCAGCCTATGTTATTTAGCAAGACCTTTTGTCAAAATAAAAAATTAAAAAATAGGCTGAGGATGCAGCTCACTGGGAGAGCATTTGCAAAGTATGTGTGAGGCCCTGGCTTCAACCCCAAGTATCACAAAAACAAAGAAAGAAGAAAGGAAAAGAAAGAAAAGGAAAGAAAAGAAAGGAAAAAAAGGAAGAAGAAAGAGGAAGAAAGAAAATTTAACAGACACTTCAAAGAATATTTGGATCACAAGTAAGCATGGAAAAAGATGATTAGTGTCATTGCCATTAAAGAAACATATATAACACATATCCTCTATAAGATACCACTACATAGTTACTAGACTGGCTAAAACTCGAAAGAAGATCATACCATGTTATGGGGAGAATTGCTGACAACTGGGACTTTTTCCCAGTCTTTCTCTTGGCCTTGAACAAGACTCCTAGTTCAATGGCACCCTCTTCTGTCAGCACTGCAAAGTTCAGGGACTTCAGCGGACTGTTGGCTATCCTGGTGGTAGAAGATGAGGTGCGTGCACCCCAATGTGTTGGTTGGTTGTCTACAGTGTTAGGGTTATCCAGAGAAACAGAACCAAACAGATTTGCTAAAAGAAGTGGCTTTTGCGATTACAAAGGCTGAG
This sequence comes from Pedetes capensis, assembly GCA_007922755.1. Taxonomy (NCBI): domain Eukaryota; kingdom Metazoa; phylum Chordata; class Mammalia; order Rodentia; family Pedetidae; genus Pedetes; species Pedetes capensis. Next base: position 16,716 of record VMDO01003644.1, read on the forward strand.
AAGTTCCATAAATTTCCACCTATGAGCTGGAGACTCAGACAAAGTGTGGGTAGAGCTCAAGTCTGAATCCAAAGGCCTGACACCCAGGAGATGGTGCAAGTCCCAGGGCCAGGTCAGAGAAGACTTATGTCTCAGCACAAGCAGCCAGCAAAGAAAGAGAAGTCCCCTTCCTCTGCCTTTTTTTCCTCCCTGGATCAGATGATGCTGCACACATGGAGGGCAATCTGCTCACTCAGCCTACCATTCAATGCTAAAACCTGGAAAACTCTCACAGATACACCTAGGAACATATTGAGCCAGATGTTTGGGCATTGTATAGCCCAGACCCCCAAACATGTCTCTCAGCTTATCCTGCTGTGGGGGCTTGCATGGTGCTGTGATGCTGAAAGTTATGCCACCGGAACCTTAAATACCATCAGGGCCATGGTGGACAAATTTCAGCTGAGCTTCCAAACTAAGACAGACTAGGGAGAAGGACTTGGCATCCCATTCTGGAAACAATTAGTCACTGAAAACCCAATGAACAGCAGAGAAGCACTGTCATATATAGTGCTGGAAAATGAGGCCCCTTACCCCACCAGGCTGGAAGGCATTCAAGAGATAAATGGGGAAGAGTTGCCTCTTCAAAGTGGACTTGATATTGATGATGGAAACGGATAAAGCCCTGGGACCTCCTTTTGCTGATGTGGCACAACTCAAAATGAGAAGAAACATAGTGTCTGCAACAATGGGCTCAAACATAGAAAGATCATCGTGTGCATGCCAGAGTGTTGGGTACTGTTTCCTTCTGCTGTACATAGGGTCGCTATAAGTCAGATCCAACTCAAGGAACCTAACAACCGCAACAACATGACCCAGCCAGGTTGACACTGAAAATTAACTATTACATCTGTCATCTTCCAGGGACAGAGACCTTTTCCCCTTTTCCTTCTTTGCTCTTTCATTATCTAACAGCCAAAAGGCACCATTCATTTCATTTTGCCTTCTCCCTTAGAAGTTACATATTTTGATGAATATTCTTTTAAACCATGCATACTTCAGTAAGAATGGCCAAGATATGTAAAACAAATAACAACAAGTGCTGACAAGGCTATGGAGAAAAGGGGACCCTCTTACACTGCTGGTGGAGCTGTAAATTGGTCCAACCACTTTGGAAATCAATATGGAGGTACCTTAGAAAACCAAAAATAGATCTACCATATGACCCAGCTGTACCGCTATTGGAAATACACCCAAAGGGATATGAGGCATCATACCACAGAGACACCTGCATCTCCATGTTCAATGTAGCACTTTTCACAATAGCAAGGATATGGAACCAACCAAAGTGCCCATCCACAGAAGAATGGATAAAAAAAAATATGGTACATATAAACCACGCATACTTGTGAGTCATTTCTCTGTGTACCAGTGCCCTTTTTGTTGTCTTTTTCAGACTTAGGGTCAACTTAGACTCTCTGGAAGTGACTTTGGAAGAGGTGTGACCATTCACTTGCTTTCTTCTTCTTTCTTCCTCATGGTTTTTCTTAGTCTGCTTCTCCTTGTCCCAGAGCAGGCCAGGGTGGAGGCCAGGAGGCAAGAGGGTGAAAGACCATGCAGGAAGATTCAATTGCTGTCTTTTGCTTTTGCTCATTATAACTGTTTTAAAGTTTGGGCATTCTCTATCTTCACGTTAGGTGAAGGGCATGGCGGCTGTGAATTTTTGCCTCTCCTTTACTGTTCTGTATTGCTTTCAAGATGGAACTGTGCAGTTTCCAAGATCCTAGAATTTTCTGTTCTTTTGTCTTTCTTGAGAAATATTTTCAATCAGTTGTGGCAAAAACAAAACATAGATTCCACTAAACTTTGGAAACCCTCTACTGGTTTATATGTACCATAATTTTTTACCCATTCTTCTGTGGATGGGCACTTTGGTTGGTTCCATATCCTTGCTATTGTGAAAAGTGCTACGTTGAACATGGAGATGCAGGTGTCTCTGTGGTATGATGCCTCATCTCCCTTTGGGTGTATTTCCAATAGTGGTATGGCTGGGTCATATGGTAGATCTATTTTTAGTTTTCTAAGGTACTCCATATTGACTTCCAAAGTGGTTGGACCAATTTATAGCTCCACCAGCATGTAAGAGGGTTCCCTTTTCTCCAAAGTTTCTGTTGAAAACAATGTCAGTCTTCAGTAGAGGGTTCCCTTTCCTCCAAAGTTTGTGTTAAAAAAATGTTAGTTTTCAGTAGAGAATAAAAAAACAAAAATCTATATTTTCCCTTAGGATAGATAGGAGTTCATTTCACAGCTAGTTATTATCAGCTGAAATTGAACAAAACAGACTGAAAAATACTAAACCATTTCAGTGGTTCTATGCTCGAGATAAAAATGTATCCAATATCTACTAAAATATTCTGCTCTATCTGCAGTGATCATTTAAGGCATGTAGATGTAGCAAATAAATTTGTTTAGAAGTTTTCTATGACTTTATGAAATGATTGCAAATGGACATGGTGATAACATGTGGAATTTTCTGGCTCTCTCTCTGACATTTCAGGAAACCATATTTTCCTCTGTGACTCCTCTCAACTCTGTACTCACTTGAGGTTTTAAAATGACAATGGCTGTGAACTTGGGAAGCATCTGTCTAAGAAGAACAAACTTTTTCCTTGCCAGATTTAACACTAGACTACTCAGGTGTCTGACTGGCTGATCAGTACTTCTCCAATCTAAAAGTAGCCTCTCATTCATCTTACTTTCTATCTCCACAACAGTCTTCCTTTTAAAAATTTGGTGCCGCAGGCCCATTATGGCTGTTTAGGTGAATTTACCAACATACGGAGAGATAAATGCTTCAAACTCCATCACGCCTCTTTTACCCCTTAAGTTTAGCTATATTTAAGTCACAAATGCAATTCTACCATCAGGTGTAATTCTACCATTCTGAAAGAGCTTTGATTTCCAGACTGAGTCTTTCATTCTGGTATTCTCCATTTCTCAAACCAGCGAGCTGCAGGTAGTATGCAATGTGAGCACACAGTTATGTGTCTGATCTTCTCTATAAAAAGTCGACACAATTGGATGTAATGGTTACCTATGGGTGGTATAGCTATAGGTGCCTTTTCCATTTGTCTTTCGTCATTATTTGATGAATTCCATTCAGCATGTTTTTCCTTGATTAAAAAAATATGTCACTTCATTCACTTTCCAGTTATTTCCCACATTCCATACTTTAGAAATACACAACTATCAGATCTTATTGCTTTATTTGAAATAGCCTCTACTTTAACCAGAAATCTTAGGGAAACTAGTAAGGAGATAAAAATGCTTAAAAGTCTGGTACCAATTACATTAGCTACTAATTTCACTATAATCATGGAAGAAACAAAATGAAGTTAAGTGTTTCAGAGTAATGCCATTTTGGAGTAAGCGTGGAATAGTCATTAGCATGTCCCTTGCCTTAGAAAGGCGGTGTGGTGGTCATGGAATTTGAGTTGAATCTTAGCTTTGTGACCGTGTATTATTTAATGTATTATATTGAGCAAGTAATTTAGTTTCTCTTAGCTCCAGTTGCGCCACCTGTGAAAGAGGAATAAGAATATTGATGTTGCAGGTTTATTTTTAATAAGTAGTAAGAAAAAAACTTAAATAGCCCACAGCAAAGATACTTAGTCTTAGAATTTTTAAAATGTGGTGACAATATTAATGGAAAGGAAGAAGCAAAGGGAAGACATTAGGTCAGCCCGTTTCTGGCTTGGATGGACAGATCTAAGCTGAGATTTCAAGGATGGGTATGAATTAGCCAGACAAAGCCTCGGTAAGGGGAAGAGAATATTCTAGAAAGAGGGAACATAGGGAGAAACAGCTGATGCTATGAGTAGCTGCATGGAGCAGCCACTTCTTTGTCTTCCAAATCCCTTTGCACCCATGGCCTGGGTGCAGGGTGCTTCTCATAAGGCACTTCAATTATAATGATCTACTGCAAGAGGACAAGAGCTGTCTTGCCTTCAGCTCCTGCCACAATTTCTGGAGCAGAGAGAGTGATAGATGCGCATTAGTGAAAGAGGATAAATCTGAGTGTCTCTGTCCTCCTATATGCTGCTCCTGTTAACAGTGACCAACAGAAGGATAGTGCAGACACCTCCAACTCATAGAATTATTTCCTCCAGAGGAGAAGAGGCCACTATTATCCTCACAAAACTTCCACTGCTAATTGTATTAAACACCAAGTGCTGACCTAAGCACGGAATTTTTTGACCATTAGAAGCTCATATAGAAAATAAATTTGAACTCTCAGAAAAATAAATTTCAGTACATTGTGTGTTTGTATATATTTAATATTCCCAAATTGTATCTTTCTTTTGTATTTAATAGGTTCTAGAATATTCTGAATATCAAAAGAAGATTTAATTAAATAGACTGGATTTCTACCATATGATCTAGTTATACTACTCTTGAGTATATACCCAAAGGAAACTAAGTCATTATACCACAGAGACACCTTTACTTCCATATTTATTGCAGCAATGTTCAAAACTGCAAGGATATGGAATTAGTCCAGATGTCCATCAATAGACAATTGGATTTAGAATGTGGTATATATACACAATGGAATATTATTCTGTAGTAAA